>CM066036.1:535773345-535960634 GCA_033557465.1 Ichthyophis bannanicus | reverse complement strand
TATCGGATTCAAATGGGCTCCTGATTCATCTGCACCCCATAATTAAATTGTGTGAGAAATTTATCACAGATTCCTGGCCATAGTAAGACATGATAAATGTGCAAGCATATGGACCCTTTCATTTGACGATTGATTTGGTTTTAGAGGGCCCTAGGGACCTACAGTAAATCCCTGGTGGGTCAATGGTCTACGGTTCCTTCATTCAAGCCCTGATTAGAGGATCAAATAGCAAATCTCCAGGCCATTGCTACAAAGAGCTAGCTCAAGTGGCAAACTCTACTCATTCTCCAAAAGCTAGGTTGAGATTCCAGGGCCCCCCCCCCCCCAACAGACCCTCAACTCCCTGGTGACCTAGTGCTCAATGACTCTCATCCTAAAGTTCCAATGTCTTCAATGCAGTTGTACAAAGCGCAAAAGAGCTCCAAAGCTGCATTCTAAAGTGGCGGAGAAGCTACATCTTATCATCTCAGATGGTGTCTAGAGAACTACCTATAAGCACATGCATAATCCCTACTGCACTACCTATGCAAAGCAAACAGCCTCAGTAAGGGCACAGCCTCTTGCAATCAGTGCAGAAAGTTCATCGTCTTCCTGCACAGGCGTTGGAGGCAGGGCCGGCCCGTCCATTGAGCAAGAATAGTTTTTGCACAGGGCCCTGCGTTTCAGGGGGCCCTGCACAAAGAACATTCTGCTTTTTTAAAAATTAAATAAAAAAAAAAAAAGCTGGGCTGTCTGCTGACTGCTGCTCGCTCCCGCTGCGGCTAGCGGCAGAATGGAGTGTCCCACTGGGGCCCCCTCTGCCCGGCTGAGCCCCTCTGCCCTCGGCGCCGGCTTTGAGATAATGCGAAGGGAGAGTGTCTCCCTCGCATCTCTGTTACGCCTGCGAGGGGCTGATGGGAAGCAGGGGGCTGATGGGAAATTTCCCATCTGCCCCTGCCCGGGCTTTAAACAGAGACGGCAAGGGAGACACTCTCCCTTCGCCACATCCTGAAAGGCTGGCGCAGAGGGGCTCAGCCGGGCAGAGGGGGCCCCACGGGACACTCCATTCTGCTCGGCAGCGGCAGCAGCCAGCTTTTTTTTTTTTTTTTAAATTTTCCATGAGCCGATGTGGGGGGGGGGGGGGTGGGGGGTGTTAGGACTGGTAATGTAGGCTATTGGAGGGGGATAGGACTTTGACGTGAGGTGGGCTGTGGGCTGTTGGGGGGGTTAGCGACTGGTAATGGGCTATGGGGGGCTAAGACTGGGTAATGGGCTGTGGGCTGATGGTGCTGTCTGGTAAATGGGGCGGTGATGTGGAGGGTTAGGACTGGTATTGGGCTATGGTGGGGTTAGGACTGATAATGGGCTATGGGAGGGGGCTAGGACAGGAAATGGCGATGATGGGGAGAGGGTTAGGACTTGAGGTGGGCTGATGGGGTTAGGACTGGTAGGGGCTGTGGGCTGTTGGGGGGGTTAGGACTGGAATGGCTGTGGTCTGATGGTGGGGGTTAATCCGGGCTGGGGCTGATGGGGGGGGGGGTTAGGATGGCCAATGGGCTATGGGGGGGGACTGAAAATGGGCCTGATTGGTGTTAGGACTGGGGAAGTTCGGATGATGGGGGGGGTTAGGAACTGGTGGGTTATGTGGGGCTTTAAACTGAGATAATGGGGTGATGGGGGCGAGGACTGTAAGTGGGCGTTGAGTGGGGGGCTAGGACTGTGTATATTTTGTTTGGGTTGGGGGTTGCTAGGGGGTGGGCACTGGAAATGGTCTGAGTGGAAGGGGAGGCTTTGCTTACATGCAAATAGCTGATGGGTGTGAGGGGGATTGGAATGGAAATGGGCTGTGAGGGAAGGGAGCTAGGACCTGAAAATGGGCTGATGCTAGCAGCTAGGATAGGACTGGGAAAATGGGCTGTTCGAGGGGGAGTCTAAAATTGGAAATGGGCCTGTTGTGGGGGCTTGAATTGAAATGGACTTCATGGAGGGTCCATAGAAAACTGGAAGTAGGCCTCATGGGGGTGGGGCACTTTTGGACTGGATATGGGGGCTGATATGGACGGGGAGGCTAGGATTTGACATGGGGCCTGATGGTGGGGATAGGAAAGGACTAGAAATGGGCCTGCTGGGGGGGGGGGCTGAGGATTGGAAACGAGGCTGATGAAGGGACTCGGGACTGGAAATGGAATGGGGGCAGCGTAGGACTGGAAATGGGCTGATGGGGGAGCTAGGAGCTGGAAATGGGCGTGACTCCAGGGACTAGAAGGGAATGGATGCTGGGTGAGACTGGAGTTAGAAGGGATCTGAGTGTTGGGGGAGGATGTAGAATGGGATGCGGGCTGGGAGAGTAAAAATGGAGAGGGGAAAAATATTTTTGTTTGGGAAGGGATGAAAAATCTACAATTGGCCGGGTATTGGGAGTATTAAGTGGTGGATTGAGGATGGAGGGGTAAAATTTGTGTGGATGAAATAGGAATTGAGGAAAGAGCAAAAAGAGAAAGATTAGTATGTTTAAACTGCAGTATGTAGAGAGCAAGAGAATGGAAAAAAAAACTAGAAGAGAGAAGAAAGGACAAATGGGACAGCAGACGATGGAAGGGGTTAGCCAAGAAAACATGAAAGAAACTCGAACTGGAAGAAAGTGGCTGGAGAATTTGCAACTGAAAAAAAAATGCACAAAAGGTAGAAAGATATCTCTTATTTTGGATTTATTAACTGGAATATGAAAGACTCTGGGAAATGGTTCCATCATTAAGACGTCCTGCCGCCTTTGTTTTTGTAACAAGAGGAAATTAATTTATAGTTTTATTCTACAGTGGTTGTTGTACATTCCAAGTTTGGCTTTTGGGGTTCCCAGTTTAATTATTGCCCTTCCTGTTTCTAAATTGTGGGATTCCTTGTTTGGATGATTGGTCTATGTTCTGCATGTGTAACTGAGCTGAGGTTATTCTGTTTATGTAATTCCTATTTGACATTGCCACTTGTTCTCTATACCCAGTATTCTATGAAATGTATTGGTTTAATAATAGCAATGATGCCTTTTGATAGGTAGGTTATGTTGCTGTGAGAGTCCTGGTATTGCTGTCAGGAAATGGCGGGTTTGCTATTGGTTATAAATGGGCAGCGTTTGTAGTTGTTCCTAATGTGCCTGGCGGTTGGCACTGGATTATAGTAATGTAGAAATCTTTTAGTCTTTCTTTATCCATACACTCATTAAGAGACATGTTTACTAAAAGTTAGTGTATGGTAACATTATGCAAATATTTATGCAAATAAGGCCACTTATGCAAATGAGGCCCCACACCAAGTCTCCGCACTTGGCCCCGCACCCCCCTTGGGCCGCCTCTGGTTGGAGGTGCTTCAGCATAGAGCAGCACAGGTTACAGTATTTAGAGTTCAATGCAGCACCATACGTATCTCTTTGCAAGCCAAGCACAGACATCATCTTATGCACCAGTTATAGCATAGGCCTCTACATTATCCTCACCTGAACAATGACCTTCCATTCAGTCTCAAGAGGGAAAGCCTTTGGTATAGATTCCTAAGTCATTGTGGAAGTTGAATCCTCTCTGTCAGGGTCTCTGCCTCTACCAAAGCAATCACTCTCGTTCTTGCAAAATATGTTTGATGATTTTGTCAAAAGCTACTGCAAGGATCTTCCAGTTGTTATAAATCAGGACTAGTCTGCAATGCAGGTATTTCTATCTTCAGAAGTCCCGTGCAGAGAAAGATGCATTTTTACCAGGATCCCGCAGCCTCTCTTTTATCTACTTTAGATTCAAAACCTCAGGCAGGACTTTCTTTGCCTCTTTCTTTCCTGAGGAAATGGAACTCTCAAAATGGCTTGGAGAATCTTCCAGGTCCTGATTACATTCTAGAGGAATTATCCCTGGAAAGGCAGGAGTTTTTGACAGGATTCTATTCAACATTTCTCGTTTTCTTCCTTGTAATGACTATCCTTATGAAGATATTTCCTACCTGAAGTTTGTTCAATGCATATCCTGGGAGGTTCCTGTTCCTCTACCACAAGAAGCAGAACCTAGGTCTGATGTCTTTGGACTTTTAGGGCTCATAGAATTTATTTGTTTATTCATAAAATTTACTTAACCTCACTTCAATAGTAGCCATCAAAGTAGTTTACAATATAAAACGAGTATAAAAACTTCTAGCAAGCCATGCCAAACAAATACAAACTAAGGCACACATCTTACAGGGCCTCAGCATCCCACTCTCCAGTCTGATCAACTCTCAAAAGCCTGTTGAAAGAACCACGCCTTAAGTCCTTTCTCCAATTTCATACAGTTAAGTCCCTGTGTTAAGTAAAATGGGAACGCATTCCTCAAGGATGGAGCCAGTTGCTACTCAGCCTACTTCTTTTTATAAAAGCTGGTTTTGAAATATAAAGTGTAGCCAACTCCAGTATTCAACAGCTTTCTCATACTTCTATAGTGGTTGAGTCAGCAATGAAAAAAGTGAAGAAATTAAGAGAATTTTCCAGCACGTCTCTTGGAAAAGATTGCAGATTGCCAGACCACTTGGGAAAGAAAGTGTGTCACAGAAACATATGATCTGAAAATATTATGGCTCATCAATTATACATGTTGCAGTATGTGCTTACCATCCTTCAAAGAATACGAGGATTTTTCTCTAGGCCATCCCCTAAAGCACAGTTTGAGCTGGAGGTTAGTCTTTCTGAGGCAAGTAAGTGTGGAATCCTTCTTATCTATTCAGCATATGATGTCTTTGCACTTCTTTCACAATTTCAGCCTCTACATTGCTAGGTGAATTGCATGGTTTTGAGCCTCTTAGTTATGGGGAGATGTACATGTGAAGATTGCAGATGCACCTTGCACTGGAGACATGCTTTTTGATGACAAGTTTAAGGGCATCGTAGATAACATCAAAGATCATTGTACTATACTGCAACATCTCTCTGTTGTAGCTCAAGAGTCTACTTCATACCTTAGATCAGGGGTCTCCAAATCCAGTCCTGGAGAGCTGCAAACCAGTCAGGTTTTCAGGATATCCCTAATGAATATGCATAACTAATACAGATAGCTACAAACACCTATTAGTCTGGAGAAAATTTCTAACTAACACTCACAGACCCAAAAAAACTTCCAATAACAACAAAACTCCCAATTTACTACAATAAATCAATTCTAGATTACTTCTCCAAAAAGATCACACAGTCAGGCAGGCAAAAAAATGTATATCAACAATAATAGAAAATGTAGGAGAAAAGCCTAAGGATAATAAATCATCCCTCTATGTGGCTACTGAAACCCATAGGCGATTAGATCAGCTCAACATCACGGGATTAAAAAACTCTTACCATTCATTCAAATTATAATTATTAAACGTTTTAATTACTATTTAATAAATATATAGTAAATTACCCAAATTGAAAAAAAATCTATTTAAGAAACAAAAGAGATTCTGAGGCACTTCGGCAGCAACCATTATTCAAACTTCTGGTTCAACACCGTCAATTCTTATTAGAAAATAAAGGAGCTCGGAATAAACACATACAGATAACAACACCTGTGGGGGAAATATAAAAGATAACATACGAATCTGAGCATAATTCCAAGCTTGCTTAGCACACTTTACTTAACTGATGGCAGCTGGTTCATAGCACAATATCCCTCCATTGTTGTGTGACTCCCGAAGAAACACCAACTGCAGAAACCTTCAGCAGTTGAAAGCTTCACAGCCCACCTAAGCCTTTAATTCAAACAAACCTTACAATAACCCTACAAAGATCTTTGTTTTGTTTTAAAAAAGCTTCCTCAGGGATTGTGAGTGTGGGGTGGTGTTTTAGTTAATGAATATGCATGAGATAGCTTCAGATACAATAGGGGCAGTGCATGCAAATATATCTCATGCATATTCATTAGGGATATCCTAAAAACCTGTCAGAATTACAGCCCTCCAGGACTGGTTTGGAGACCCCTGCCTTAGATGAACAAACACAAACTAGTATAGAAGTTTCTACCAGTGACGTAAGTTAAAACGAGGGGCCCCCAAACAAAAGTTTGCTGAGAGCCCCCATTGTTGCAGTGGTTGCGCACCCCCCCCCATGTGAGCCCCCCCCCTTTGTGTGGTGAGCCCCACATGTGGCAGTGACAGCGGCAGTGGCAGCAGTGCGGCAGACTTACTTTATCATGTTTGCTACTACTTTGCTCTTGTAAGTTCGCCACGGGGAACGTGAGCCTGGTGGCTATTACCTGTCAGGCTGAAGTCTTGCAAGACATCAGCCCAGTGGAGAACAGTCGCCGGGCCCACATTCTTTGCGGTGCTAATCGTGCCAAAGAGAGTGGGCAACCAAAATAAGATACTACTGTTCGGCTGAAACAGCTTTCTTAACTTCATTGCCTAAACACTGCCAGTTCCTTTCATCAATACACATCTCGCTAGGGCCAGTGCTAGGATATGAAATGCCCTAGGTGAGCCCTCATTCCTGCTGCCCCTCCTGCTCCCACCCCCCCCCCCCAACCTGCTGCCGCCACTGCTTCCCCTCTCTAGGACCTGCAGCGGCAGTGAAGACATTAAAACATAGCATTTACCCAAACCCTCTGACACTGTGCTTTGGCCACTGCCCTCTCCAACTCAGACTTCCTGTTTTCATGGGGATGGAAGCATCTGAAAATCAATTGCCCGACTTTGTTCTCATTGCCTTGGGATCTTCCAACTGATGTTGGTACTGCTTGAACCCTCCACTGGTGCCTTGGAGTCTTCCTGCCATTATTTCTTTTTTATTGACTTTACTTATTGACTTCACTTCTATTGTCCCAGAAGCAGTTTTTGGGACTGGTCAATAGTAGCTCTTTTGTGACAGCTTGGTGAACATTACTGATGAACATTTAGGCTGCATTCCAATTTTCCTTTCATGTGAACTTTCTGACAGTAAGAGAGAAAATATAATCTCACCATCAAATTCTTCCAAGTTTTTCTGTGGAGACATTTGGACACTCCTTCATGCATCCCTCCAACAGGCTCATATTTCTTGAAAATTCCGACTCTAACCTAACCCTTGTTTTGCTTATTTGCCCTACAGTATGTTGTTGTTAGGTGCCATGGAGTCTGTGTCAACTCATAGCAACCCTCTGGATAGTTGTCTTAAACTGTGTTCGGTTTTCAGTCTAGTGGCTCATGGTTGATAGAGTGACATCCATAGCTGCTGTTATTGTATCAATCCATCTCATTGCTGACCTTCCTCTTTTGCACTGACTTTCTACCCTGCCAAGCATGATGCCTTTCTCTAATGATCTCTTTCTTCACACGATGTGTCCAAAGGATGAAAGCTGAAGTCTTGTCATCTGAACTTCTAAAGAAAGCTAAGGCTTGATCTCCTCTAGTACTGACTGGTTTGTTCTTCAGACAGTCCATAGTACACACAGTATTCATCACCAGCACCATAATTCAAAGGCATTGATTTTCTTCCTATCTTTTTCACTGTCCAACTTTCACATCCATATGACGTTATTGAAAATACCATTGTTGAACAAGTTGACTCTTCGTATGGAGAGAGACATCTCTATTTTTGAAAATCTTGTCTAGGTCCTTCATAGCCATTTTGACAAGACAATGCATTGTTGAATTTCTTGACTGCTTGTCGTTTCTTTATTGATAGTTGATCCAAGTAGGTTAAAGTTGTCAACTATTTCATTTTCTTCTCAATCAACGATGAACTTATTGATTTTGCCAGTTGTCAGGATCTTTGTCTTCTTTACATTAAGGTGCAGGCCGACTTTAAGACTATGGGGTATAGAAACATAGAAACATGATGACAGAAAAAGACCACATGGCCTATCTAGTCTGTCCTTCCATAACAACAACTACAACAGTCCACTTTTTACCTTTAGAGATCCTCTGTGTTGGTCCCATGCTTTTTTGAATTCAGTTACTGTCCTCATCTCTACCACCTCCGCTGGGAGACTATTCCATGGATCCACTACTCTTTCCGTAAAGAAATATTTCCGCATATCACTCCTGAATCTATCTCCCTTCACCCTCATCCCATGTCCCCTCGTAGCAGAACTTGCTTTCCATTGAAAGAGGCTCTCTCCCTGAACATTTATGCCACGGAGGTATTTAAACATCTTAATCATATCACCTCTATCCCGCCTTTCCTCTAAGGTGTACATATTAAGATCCTTAAGTCTGTCCTCATATGCTTTATAATGAAGCCCACTAATCATTTTAGTAGCCACCCTCTGCACCGACTCCATCCTGTTCACATCCTTTTGAAGGTGTGGTCTCCAGAATTGCACACCATACTCCAAATGAGGTCGCACCAAAGACTTATACAGAGGCATTATCACTTCCTTTTTTCTGCTAGCCATTCCTCTCAGTATGCACCCAAGCATCCTTCTAGCTTTGCCGTCGCCTTTTCTACCTGTTTAGCTACTTTAAGATCATCAGACACAACCACGCCTAGGTCCCGCTCTTCTTTAGTGGACAAAAGTACTTCACCTCCTATACTGTATTGCTCCCTTGGATTGCTGCAGCCCAAATGCATGACCTTACATTTTCTAACATTAAATCCCAACTGCCAAATTCTAGACCATTCTTCAAGCTTAGCTAGATCCCTCCTCATGTTATCTACACCTTCCTGGGTGTCTACTCTATTGCAGATTTTGGTATCATCTGCAAAGAGGCAAACCTTACCCGACAGCCCTTCCGCTATATCACTAACAAAGATGTTAAAAAGAATCGGACCAAGGGGTATGTTTACTAAACAGCGGTACCAGCTTCCATGTAATATCAGAGCTGCGGCCCCATTGATATTGCACAGAAGCCGCTACCACTGTTTAGTAAACATGCCCCTATGTTCCCTGATCTTGAGAAGCAAATGTTTCAGATTGGCTACACTTTTAGCCAGTAATGTGGTATCATCAGCATAGCAAAGGTTGCTGATGTGTCTTCCACCAATCTTCATACCTCGGTTGTCTTCATACAGTCCTGCTTCTCTGATGATTTGATCTGCATATAAATTAAATAGGCAGGAGAAACGTATGCAGCCTTGTTGCACACATTTGCTGATTTTAAACCATTCTTTTTCTCCTTGTTCCATTCATATTGTTGCTTCTTGATCAATGTAAAGGTTGTGCAAGAAAACTATCAGGTGTTCTGGTATATCATGTTTCTTAATGTGGCCCAGAGTTTCTCATGGTTTACACAGTCAAAAGTCTTGCTGTGGTATTCTTGGTATTCTTTTGTATTTTCAAGGATCCATTTCACAGTCGTGATTATGTCTCTCGTTCCTCGCCCTTTCCTGAACCCTGCTTGCACTTCAGGCAGTTCTTGTTCCAGGTATGGTTGTAGTCTCTGCTGAATAATCTTGAGTAGAATCTTGCTGGCATGTGGGATCAGAGTGATTGTGTGACAATTTCCATAGTCAGTTGGACCACCTTTCTTTAGTAATGGTATAAACACAGATCTTTTCCAGTCAGTTGGCTATGATGTTGTCATCCAAATTTCCTGGCAGAGCCTTGTAAGTATGGTAACAGCTGTATCAGATCGCTGTAATACTTAATACTTCAGTGGGAATGCCATCAATGCCCGGTACTTTGTTCTTTGATAAGGCTTTCAATTCTGCTTCAGCTTCTTCTTTTATCAACAACAATGGTTCCTGATCAGAAAGTACAGGTTGAAACGCAGATGTTTTTGTGTCACCATGACAATTCTGGTTTTTCTTTTCCCCCTTTCCTTATGTGATGAGGTCCTCCTTCCAATGCTGGTACTGCTATGCCATTCTCCTGGTACCCTGAGATCTTTGCGCTAATGTTAGTATTGCTTTGCCCCTCTCCTGATGGCATGAAGTTTTCCTGCCAATGTTGGTGTTTGCCCCTCTGCCCAAACCTCGGGCTCTTTATTCAGTGTTTGTGTTGCTTTGCCTTTCTCATGAGGCTTGGCATCTTCATGCCACTGTTAATTCTGTTTCCCCCTCTTTTAGTGCCATGGGGATCTTCATGCTACTCTTGATGTCTTGGAGGACTGTGGCAAATGCCTACCAGCAAGTTTTTATCAAGTTAATTTAAAAATGGATGGAAGAGCATCATGGTTAAAGTGCAATGCTTGCCTTATTAACTTTATTGGACCCAAATAATTGGAATCATTCAAAGTTTAAAGACAAACCAAATGGGTGCTTGAACTTAAGGTGAACCACACCAAAATTTTACTGTGCACATTCCTAATGATCAGTGGTCTTCATTATAAACCATATGGGGACAGACTTAAAATCTTAATTTGTATACATTAGAGGAAAGGTGGGATAGAAGAGATATGATAGAGACGTTTAATCATCTCCATAGCATAAATGCATAAGAGGAGAGCCTCTTTCGATTGAAAGTAAGCTCTGCAACGAGGGGCCATAGAATGAGGGTGAAAGGAGATTCAGGAGTTATATATATGGAAATATTTCTTTACGGAGTGGTAGATCATGGAATAGCCTCCCAGTGGAGGTAGTAGAGATGAGGACAGTATCTAAATTCAAGAAAGCAAGGGACAAACACAGGAGATTTTTAAAGGAAAAAAGAGACTATAGTACTTGATAGTTACAACAAAACAAATTGTGCTATGGTGCTGGAAGATGAGACCCCCAGGTCAGAAGGCACTCAACTAGCTACTGGGGAAGAGCTGAAGACTTTTCAGAGTAAAGCCAGCATTTATGATGTGGTTGGATCAAAGCCCTCGGGAAGTCTGACTGCTGATGTAGCTGCGCATGAAATGAGAGTCAGAAGCTGTAAAGATGTCTTACACATTGGAACATGGAACGTACGAAGCATGAACCAAGGGAAGTTGGAGGTGGTCAAGAATGAAATGGAACGTGTACAACTTGATCTGTTGGGTGTCAGCGAACTGAAATGGACTGGCATGGGGCACTTTGCATCAGATGATCACATGGTCTACTATGCTGGAAATGAAAAACAAAGAAGAAATGGTGTTGCATTTATAATAAAGAAGAAACTTGCAAAAACTGTAATGAAATATAATGCAGTCAGTGAACGCTTAATCTCTATTCGTCTACGAGGATTGCCTATCAACACAACTATAATTCAAGTATATGCCCCAACAACAGCTGCAGAAGAGAATGAAATTGAAGAGTTCTATGAACAAGTACAAGCTGAAATTGACAGAACATGCAAACAGGATATCCTGAAGTCATGGGTGACTGGAATGCAAAAGTTGGCAACAAAGAAGAAGGCAAAGTAGTTGGAAAATATGGACTTGGCAACAGAAATGAAGCTGGAGAAAGACTGATAGAATTCTGCAAGACCAATGATCTATTCATCTCAAACACCTTCTTCCAGCAACACAAGCGGCGACTGTACACATGGACTTCACCGAATGGATTATATAAAAATCAAATTGACTACATATGTGGAAGTCAACGATGGAAAAGCTCTGTAACATCAATAAAGACAAAACCTGGAGCTGACTGTAGTACAGATCATCAACTACTAGTATGAAAACTCAAGCTAAAGTTGAAAAAGAGCAAACCACTCATGAATGCAGCAAAATATGACCTTGAGAATATACCACTGGAATTTAAAGACTGCCTGCAAAATCGATTTGCTGCTTTAGATACAAATGACAGAGCTCTGGAAGAGTTATGGAATGACATCAAGAAGGTTGTGTTGGAAGAAAGCGAGAAGTCTCTACAAAAGGTGAAAAAGCAAAAACGGCCAAAATGGATGACAGATGAAACTCTGAAAATTGCCCAGAAACGCAGAGAAGCTAAAGCCAGAGGAGAAAGAAAGACAATCGCAGAACTCAACAGAGATTTCCAATGTGCAGCAAGACAGGACAAGGAAAAGTATTACAATGACACTTGCAAGGAAATAGAAGCAGAAACTATTAGAGGAAGAACAAGATCGGCTTTCCTAAAGCTACGAGAGTTAAAGAAAAAGTTCCAGCCTCGAATTGGAATGTTACAAGATGCTCAAGGTTCTATGTTGAATGATGCTGAGAAGATCAAGAAAAGGTGGAAGGAATATACAGAGTTTTTATATGATAAAGATCAAGTGGACCAACAGCCGTTTCAACCTGTACCTTATGATCGGGAACCATTGGTGATGAAAGAAGAAGTTGAAGCAGCATTGAAAGCCTTATCAAAGAACAAAGCATCAGGCATTGATAGCATTCCCATAGAAGTATTGCAGCAATCTGATGCAGCTGTTACCGTACTCACAAGGCTCTGCCAAGAAATATGGAAGACAACATCATGGCCAACTGACTGGAAAAGATCTGTGTTTATACCAATACTAAAGAAAGGTGATCCAACTGACTGTGGAAATTATCGCACAATCGCTCTGATCCCACATGCCAGCAAGATTCTACTGAAGATTATTCAAAAGAGACTACGACCATACCTGGAACAAGAACTACCTGAAGTGCAAGCAGGGTTCAGGAAAGGGCGAGGAACGAGAGACATCATTGCGGATGTGAGATGGATCCTTGAGAAGACTAAAGAATACCAAAAGGATATCTATTTGTGCTTTATCGACTATAGCAAGGCTTTTGACTGTGTAAACCATGAGAAACTCTGGGCCACATTAAGAAGCATGGGTATACCAAAACACCTGATCGTTCTCTTGCGCAATATGTACATTGATCAAGAAGCAACAGTTCAAACGGAACAAGGAGAAACAGAATGGTTTAAAATAAGCAAAGGTGTAAGACAAGGCTGCATACTTTCCCCCTACCTGTTTAATTTATATGCAGAACAAATCATCAGAGAAGCAGGATTGTATGAAGACAACAGAGGTGTGAAGATTGGTGGAAGACTCATCAACACCCTTCGCTATGCTGATGATACCACATTACTGGCTGAAAGTGAAGATGATCTGAAACATTTGCTTCTCACAATCAAAGAACATAGTCTCAAAATGGGCCTGCACCTTAATGTAAAGAAGACAAAGATCATGACAACTGGCATAATCAACAGGTTCATCGTTGAAGGAGAAGAAATTGAAATTGTGAACAACTTTAACCTACTTGGATCAACTATCAATAAAGAAGCAACAAGCAGTCAAGAAATCAGACGACGCATTGCTCTTGGCAGAATGGCTATGAAAGACCTAGATAAGATTCTCAAGAGCAGAGATGTCTCTCTCCATACAAAGATTCGACTTGTTCAAGCCATGGTATTTTCAATAACATCATATGGATGTGAAAGCTGGACAGTGAAAAAGATAGACAGGAAGAAAATTGATGCCTTTGAATTATGGTGCTGGCGGCGAATACTGTGTATACCATGGACTGCCCGAAGAACAAACCAGTCGGTACTAGAGGAGATCAAACCTAAGCTTTCTTTAGAAGCTCAGATGACGGGGCGGAGCCTGATGTCCAGCGGGATAGTCGCATAGCGCTGAGGCTCCCGAGAGGCCTACCAAGACTCCTGAATTTTAAACCGTTTTAATTCTGAATATTGCTTTGACTCTACCGGGGTACCTTGAGGTGATGGCGGGGACCAAACCAGCACGTCTAGATTTCGGGACCCCAACGAATTCCCATGGTAAACGCTCCAAAACCGAGCCCCCGTCTCCGCAGAAGCAGCCCGCACCTCGGGAAGGTCCCGAGATGCAGCAGGAGATCCTCACTGAAATACGAGGGGTAAAAGACCTTGTGCAATCCAACGGGGAGTCACTCCGAGCGCTGCGTGAAGATTTCGGCATGCTGCAAAGCAAACTTGAAGGGCTTTCCCTACGGCAAGACAAAATGGAAGGCATACTGGACTCACACACGGTCCGGTTGGCGAAACCTGACAAAGTAGAGCGCCAGATACGGGCCCTGCAGAAAGAAGTGGAAGATGGCAACAATCGGGCCCGCCGCAATAACATACGGCTCGTGGGCATACCGGAGGGAGCTGAGTCTGGAGGACATGAAGGAGTTTCTTTGTAAGGCGCTTCCTTCCTACTTCGGATCACATTTGCTAAAGACCTGGAGATTGACCGGGCTCATCGAGTGCCCTCAACTATGGCGCTCAATCGGAAGACCCCGAGGCCTATTATCTTTCGGCTCTTAAGATACCAACATGTTGAGCAAATTCAGAACGCCGCTCGCGCAAAAGGCCCCATCGAGTTTGAGGGCCACCGGATATCCTTTTTTCCTGACTTGGCCAAGCCCACGGTTGACCGTAGAAAGCGATTCCTGGAATTTCGACCGAGGCTACAACAACTGCAAGCTCGCTATGGCCTGATGTACCCGGCTAAACTTAGGGTAACGCTGCACAACCAGACCAGAACATTCGATGATCCTGAACTACTTGCGGAATTTTTGGAGTCCAAAGAGGCAGATCAGATGCGTTGATCCAAGGAACACTTAGCTAATTGACCTTATATTGGTAAAACCCGCCATATTGTTGTCGGACGCTCTCTACCTTGGAGAACGCCTTGGCAATTCACAACCTTGGCTTTCACTAGCCTTGATGGCCCTGCTCTATCATGCCCACAGCTACTTCGGTGGAGATCGGAGACTATAATAACAGAAGGGTTCGAATATTACATTCGCACTCTCTTGGGCCTCCTCCCGCAGACATATGGTCGCCATTTATAGTTGGGGTTATGCTTCTTCTCTGGGGCACTTCGGTGCTTGTTTTCTCATATGGGGTGTATCTGGTATCTTAATTGATGTGTATGAAATAGATGTACAGATGTGGTATATATTCCATACTCGCCTGCGCTTTTACTTCAAATGTATGACAATGTCTTATGGCCCTATGTAAGGTTTTTTCATTGAACGTAAAGGGAATCAACAACCCGATTAAAAGAAAGAAAATCCTTAGTTATTTGAGTCATGAAAAGGCGGATTTGGTTTTTCTTCAGGAAACGCACTTAAATTCTACCGAAACTCTGAAACTCAATATTAAACCTTACATGTTAGCTGCCTACTCTCCGGCTGTGTCTAAGAAATGTGGGGTAGCTATTCTGGTGAAGAAATCCTTGCCTGTCACCATTATTGCCACTAGCTCTGACACGGAGGGCAGATGGTCCCGCGTCCACCTTAAAATTGGACACCTTGAACTAACATGTATATGTATATATGCCCCCAATGTGGATAATCCTGCCTTTTTTGCTACCATTGCTCAGGTTGCGCAGGCCTCTGCTAGCACCTCATTGATAATAGGAGGCGACTTTAATCAAGTCGTCGATCCTCTGATAGACAGGCAACCGCCTAGAACGAGTGGCCTGCCCAAGAGCTCCCTCACACTCACCTCCTTGATCAAAGATCTCGCTTTAGTGGATCTTTGGAGATTGTTGCATCCTGCTGAACTGGAATTTACTTACTATTCTCCCCCCCATCTATCACAGTCCAGAATAGATTTTTTCCTAATATCTAAAGTGCTGGTATCTCAGGTAGACACAGCGATGATTCACCCATTACATATCTCAGACCATGCTGCCATTTCCTTCCAGTTGCACGCTAACCTGCCCAGTGGGAATCCGGGAAATTGTTTTTTGATAGGACCCTGTTAGAGCAACAAGAGTTTCAGTTAGACATTCGGGCCGCCATTCAGGACTACTTTCATTTTAACTTACCACATGATACCACGGGTTGGGCTTGGTGGGAGGGCTTTAAAGCTGCCATTCGTGCAACCATTACTAGCTATCAAATTCGCTTGGGGAAACAGCGTAAGCAACAGTTATTAATATTAGAGCAACAAATTAAAGCTGGGGAACGGGTTCTTACTTCCCGCACTGATCCTTGTGTGTTGTTACGATTGCAACGCCTACGCTTTCAATATAAACTCAATCCTGTCTGCTGCAGCTTTCTAAAAATTGCATCGCAGCAAGGGATGTACTATCGGGAAAGCAACCGTGCTGGTAGACTCTTAGCTAATGCCTTGAAAGGTCAAAAAGAAGCCAAACGGGTAGCGGCTCTCCGAAACCGGTTAGGAGGGGACATAGTGACAAATAATACAGAGATAGTAGAGCTCTTCCGGGATTTTACACTCGTCTTTATAAATCAGAATGTGACTTCACGTCAGAGGCTTTTGAGCGATTATTATCCGGAATCCAACGGCCGACCCTCTCCGATGAGTTTAGGGTTGCGATGGTAAAACCCTTCTCTACAATTGAAATTCACTCCGCCCTTAAACGTGTGCCCTCGGGACGCGCCTCAGGCCCTGACGGTCTTCCGGCCGAATTTTATAAAACGTTCAGTGCTGATCTAGCCCCCCACCTAAAAACTCTATTTCACTGCTCTGGCTGAAGACACATCTTGCTTGGGATCCTTTTCGGCGGCGAATGTGGTAGTATTTGAAAAAAGAAGGGAGGGATCCGCTGTTAACAGCTAACTACCGCCCAATCTCCCTCCTTAACGCAGACTATAAAATTTTTGCGACTATCTTAGCCTCTCGACTATCTGACCAAATGTCTACACTAATCCACCTGATCAATGTGGTTTTATACCCGGAAGATCCACTGCCGACAACGCTAGGACTTTATGTCATGTTTTGACTAATGCTGCAAGCCTAGATCTACCACTAGTTGGCCTCTCCCTAGACGCCGAGAAAGCCTTCGACCGTCTCGAATGGCCCTTCTTATTTGCTGTTCTCCGTTGGTACAGCTTTGGGGAGGGCTTTCTCCGGTTTCTTCAAGTCATGTATGCCGAACCCACAGCCAGTATATGTGTGAATGCTATCAAATCTCAGCCATTCAGCCTTCAAAGAGGTACACGCCAAGGGTGCCCCCTATCCCCTTTGCTCTTTGACTTGGCGCTCGAACCTCTAGCCCTGTTACTTAGGCAGTCCGCAGACATCCGAGGTGCCCCCTTGAGACACAGAGAGATCAAACTCTCCGCTTATGCAGATGATCTTATGCTTTTTATAACTTTGGACTCGGTCCCAGTAGTCTTAGAATTACTAGACAGGTATTCGCAGCTCTCGGGCTATAAGATCAACTGGACCAAATCGGTTGCTTTCCCACTTAACCACCGGGTACATGCGGCCAACATGCAAGCCTTTCCCTTTCTCTGGCAGCATAGTATGGTGAAATATCTCGGGGTCCATTATTGCTATCCTTTAGAGGACACTATTAGTTTCAACGCCAAGGCGATAATCTCCAAAGTCCGTGAACTTACCAATCGGTGGTCTCCACTAACCCTTACATGGTGGGGCCGCTTGGAAACAGTGAAAATGATGATAGTTCCTAAAGTGAACTACATTCTCGAAATGCTACCATGTTTACTGCCCCGACACATCAACAAATAAATATAAGGCATTCTAATTCGTAATCTATGGCAGGTAAAAACACCCAGGATAGCTAAACAATACTTGCAATCTGATTAAAGCGAGAGGAGGAGCTAGATTTCCAGATTTTCTCAATTATCATAAAAGCCTTCCTCTTAAAGCAAGGTGCCCGTTGGTTGGATACCCCGGCAGCAGGCCGCCCGGTGTGGCTAGATATTGAAGAAGAGCTTAGTGGACCAGTTCCACTGGCCTACTTCCCCGGAATGTGCCATCATTCAGACTCCCGCCATTCACCAATGGTTGTAGACACTCTAGTGGCCTTTAATGCCCTCATTCAATCTCTGGTCCGCAGGCGTGCCCCCTGGACCATCTCCCGATATGGCATAACTCTCGATTTCAAATTAACTAATAAACGATATGATGGAGTACCTGGTAATCCAGGGGGATTTGGACACCTAAGCAGCTGTTTGCTGGGGATCGCTGGAAAACCTTTAATGCTTTACAAACGGAATTTGGTCTACCAGCGAAATATTACTTTCAATGGGTGCAGCTCCAACATTGCCTTAAAGGCGCTCGGGTCATTCCGCGCTCTGATACTAGCGTGGAAGGGCTGTCAGAGGTGATTCGTTGTATCGGGAGTTTACCAGGGGTGGCATCTAACTTTTACAAAATACTCACTCATAGTCCAGGCAGGGACACCCCTAGGGCCCAGCAGGCATGGGAGCGCGAATTGCACATCACTTTAACTCCCCAGCAATGGAAGATAGTCTGGAGCAAAGTGGTGCGGGTCTCTAGATCCGCCTCTGTCACTCAAACGCTCTTCTATTTTGCCCACAGATGCTTTTATACTCCTGAGAAGATGGCCAAATGGAATGTCAATACAAGCTATCGATGTTGGTCCTGCCATACAGCGGTGGGTACCTTTGCCCATGTTATCTATGAATGTCCAGCACTACAGCAATATTGGGGGCGGGTTTGGGACCGGATTCAAAGTATCCTTCACTTCCGGGAGCCCCTTTCTTGGAAGATTGTGGGACTCCGCTCTGTGGCGGGGATCCCCTCTCTTCCCAGGACAGGGCCGCTTCCTCCTAGAGTTTATGTTGGGTATGGCTGTATGCTTAGTCACGAAAAATTGGAAGAATGGCTCCCGCCTAACTTTTACCGAATGGTGGAATTCTGTCTGCTTATATAGCACATATGAGCAGATACCCCGTCGGATGGCATTCCAGGTTCAGGACTGCTCTCACTTGTCTAAGTGGCAGATGCTTAATGACTATGTTCAGATTGCCAGATGCTCCAATATAGCCGTATAGCTACACTCATCATGTTGCAGATAATTATATTATCTCGAAAGATAATAATATATCTATACACCCGATACTGGATTGTTACGTATCCCAGAGAAGAAGCAGGGGGGGAGGGGGGTGGTGGGGGTTTACTGTCCGTGATTGTATAATATTATTTGTCATGTCTTTTATTCTGTATGTCCTTTTGTTTCGATGTTCCAAAATGAAAATAAAAGTTTAAAAAAAAAAAAAGAAGCTCAGATGACAAGACTTCGACTTTCATACTTTGGACACATCATGCGAAGAGAGAGATCATTAGAGAAAGACATTATGCTTGGCAAGATAGAAGGTCAACGCAAAAGAGGAAGGCCAGCAATGAGATGGATTGATACAATAACAGCAGCTACGGGTACCAGTCTGTCAACAATGAGCCGCTTGACTGAAGACCGAACACAATTTAGGATAGCTATCCAGAGGGTCGCCATGAGTCGACTCCGACTCGACGGCACTTAACAACAACAGTACTTGATATGGAAGAGCAGACTAGATAGTCCATATGGTCTTTTTCTGCTGACATGTTTTTATGTTTCTAGGACTTGTACATCAGATTATTTTCTGATACAATCACATTTTCAGTGCACCTTTTATCAGCTGGCTTAAATATTGCAGCACTATGTATTAAAAGGTTATTAAAATGTATTAGGATGCACTTTTTTGTAATTTATTGTCAGAGTGCGTCCTTTCCTCCTTTTGATTTTGCTGCAAGTAACTTGACGCCAGTCTTTATAAGTGAAAAATATCCATAAAAATTTCCTGCTATCCTATCCATTATCTACTCTGTAACAATAAGAAGGGTAAGTGGCAGGGCTGGTGCTAGGGTTTCTGATGCCACCCTGCAACCTATAAATTGATGCCTTCCTTCCTCATTAGCTAGTGACCCATGGCCACACCCACAATGCTGTTTTTGATAGTTTTTAATGTTTCCTTCATTTTTTGCCCTTTTATTTTTCACATTTTTTAATTTTTAATTTCCATTTTTTTTTATTTTTCAGTATAGTAGTGTCCCCTCAAAAATCACTCCCCCCTTCCCCGGAATGATTACTTTGCTTAGTGTGTTGCACTGAATCTGGTAAGTGGGCAGAAACACACTCTGATACAGGCAGATACAAAATGGCTCCTGCTTTGAGTGCCATGCATTGAAGGAAGTCCTTGTACGTACCCACCCATATTACCCATAATCCCTCTTGGCTCCTGAATATTTTTTTCCACTGGGATTTGTAAAACACAGAGCTGAGAGAGATGCAAAGTACAGAGGGAGATAAAGAGAAATGGATAGCCACAAACACAAGTGCCATCTTCAATTGCAGTTCCCAGTAACTCATCCCAGGGTCACCTTATGTGACTATCCCACAATACTCAAGGCCTCTGAGATGACTCTTTTTTTTACATAAAATTTGTATATATATATTTGTTTGCTTATGGCTTTATTTACTAAGAGCTTTCTCCTATTCCATATTTATAGAAAAAATGTTGAAAAAATCAGGACTTAAAATTGACCAGTAGCATCTGACCATGATTTTTTACTAATCTCAATTTTAGGTGAATTGGCCATAAAATGTGATGTTCTTTGACCATCAGCAAGTGCTCACTTCTGTAAATCATATGTTTAATAAACAAGATTAGTTTGATGGCATTATTTTATTTGTAGTTATCCAAAGTACCTCACTTACATGAAATAAATTTGTACCAGAAGAGTCGGGTATTCAGTTTTCAGTTGTCCCCATTACTAAGACATGCACTGGGCTGAAGAAGGAAGATAGGAAAGTACGCTCATGGACAGAAAGAACCGTACCACCAGATCGGTAAGAAAATACCAAATACAGGCTTATGAAACATTGAAACTTAACAGGCCTTTGCTGGTTATGATGCATGTTAGTGAATCAACAACAATGACATTGTCTATGAGCTTTCACGATCAAATAGGTTCCGCCTTCAGATGTCATAGCTAAAGATGGGATCTATGTGGTCACAAAAGCTCATTTGCATGCAAACAAATCTTATTCTTGTCAGTATAATTCAGAGGCATCTTTAGACCTAAATACATGAGGCCTGTGCCATGAGTTTGATCAATTTGCCTTAATCTCATAAGCTGCCATTGCACGTGACTCTGCCGCTGCCATTGACTCTAGCCTGCTGCACATCTATAATAATATTCACTGGTTTCTGGCCTCTCAGTCCTGGGCAGGGAGCGCTGTCAGGTCCCTAAATGCTGCAAGTGCACATACTTTGGAAGCTCCAGGGGCAGAGCATGTTTGGCTGGTCTCCAATACACTAGGATACTTCAAGGGAAGAGCCTGCACATGTGGTAACAGGCCCAGTTCTGGAGAGCAGATAGAAATGGAGGCACTCAAAGCATGGGAGCTAGTTGGGGCAGAGACTACAGAGGCTGAACCACTGAATTCTTACTGTGCAGTTGTAGGCTCCCCTTTTCAATTGCAAAGAGGGCTGGCCACTGCAACTGTACCTGGTGCTGACCACTGCCAGCAGGAAGTGAGAGAGAGAGAGAGAGCCTGTCAATGAACCCAGTCAACCATCCAAGCCAACTAGAGGAGTCAACCAACTAGCTAGCCAGCTAAGCCAGCTACTTACCAGCCAGTTAAGCTAGCTTGAGCTAAGCCAGTTGTTGCCTGAACAGAACCATTCCTCAGAAAGAGAAAGTGCCAAAATGAAGTGACTTTCTGTCCAACAACACTACCTGAGGAGAGAGAGAGACAGACAGAAGAAAGATCAGTGGTAATTTTGTTTTTAGTGCTCCCCTGCCCAATTCCTCATCTCCTTTCTCCCTCCAAAGATTGGTCCCAGCTGGTAGAAAGGTGGTTCCAGTGTCCTGGTGCTTCTAACTCACTCCCTCTGCTACTGAGGGCTGCCTATACCTTGCTGTTAGTATTTCATAGTGTGGTCCAGATATACAAGCACCAGCTGTTATGTGAGCTGTGTAAGAGAGAAAGGTTTTGGAGGCAGGAAAAGCAGGTTAGAAAATGCCAGGCTGCCAATGCTGCTCTCCAAACAGGTGGCATAGGGTCTCTGCCAGGGCAAGGAGATGTAGGAATTCATAGCAGTCTGGCTTGATTTCTTCTAGCAACGAGATGTATATTCATGTCCTAGGGCCTATTGCAATATATGTACTTCTAGCTTGTTATGAGTAGGGTTTTTTTCTATTTGAACCCTGGTGGACAGTGCTTTTTTGTTCTGACAGGCTTATTTTATAGATTCTGAGTAGGAGATTTTGGCAGGTTTTCTATTAATTCACATTGGGCCCGATTCTGACTGATGACTAGTGGGGCTGTAGGTCCCAGTGGGACGAGAGAGAACACCTCTCCTGCAACGTCACCAAGCACACAAAAAGAAGCAGGACAACAAACTACCATGGAAAGTGAACTGACCTTACAGGTTGAATAAAACTCACTTTCCATGCGGTTTGTTGTCTTGCTTTTTTTTGCGTCACGGTGGGGTGTCCAATCCCGCTATCTGCCAGGACCATATTCTGTCCAAAGTGCCCCTGTATGTATAGTGCCGCTGTGCATGTAGCACTGGACAGGGGGCAGCAAGGGGGCAGAGAGTGGGCAGAGTGGGGGCGGGCCAGGCACCCAGATGTACAGGGCCAATTCAGGTCATGGCCCTGTATGTCCAGCAGGCGTAAAATGGTCATGTTGCTTATTCCACCTCTGAGGTGGAATAAGCAACAGCAATAGTGGTAGTCTGGCCTGGCAGCCCCTCAGTAGCACAGCAACCATGGCAGGTGAGGCCTCTCTGCCCGATCCCAACCCTGGCAGAGCCTGCCAAACATCGAGCAGCAGGGAAAGCCATGTTTTCGCTGTGGCAGGCTGTCACTAGCACACCACCAAAGGCATAGGGCAGGCTGGACAGGGTATTGCGAGGACGTCCCACATCATGGGATAAGGGCATCACCGGGCCATCTGGGTGCCCAATTCTGCTGCCATGCTGTCTAGCTCCCACAGTTGCAGAATCCAGTACTTCTTTGGGGCTATCCATTTTTCGGCCATCCAAATGGTCCGGGCGTGCCCCTTCGTGAATCAGACTCAACGTGCCTCTTAACAGAGAGATTTGTGTTTCTGATACTGAGGTGATATAAGAATTTGAATGTTTAATTTTGTATGGTGAGTTTTAGGCAATAATATCCTATTTCCGCTTTTACCATTTGGAGTTTTAGTGGAAGTAGATTGTGTTTACAGAGCAGGAGGTGCAGGGTTTACATTAGAGTTATTTCCCATCCTGCATAGACTTTGATATGGTACTGGTTGAATGATACATGGTGGTAGTTTTACTGGGTGGTTAAATCTAGCCAGGAAGTTTCTTATTACATATAGGGCCTATAAAACATTTTCCTGTAGTGCCTTTATATCCTACGTAGAGTTTCCAAATGAGCATAATGTTGGGCTAAGCTATGCTCTTCTCCTTGGTTATTTAGGAAAATTTTGAATTTGTGTTGGAGATTTTTTTTGGCTTTTCTTTCTGGAAAGGGAAACCGTTGTGACCATTTTAATTATCAAAATCAAGGGAGCAGAGAGGAGAAAGCGCCTATAGGTCTATACCCTGGATATTTTACATATCTAGCAAAACTTCTCACAATCTGCATCAAATTCATCTTTCTCCAAGTCCAGCACCAATACTTTGAACACTGTAGAATAAAATGACATACATAAAGAACAGCCGTGTAAATGTATAAGTGCCACTGCTCAATTTGTGTATAAATTTAAACAGATAATTTATCCATTTAAAGTTAGACCTATAATTATTGATGCTTTCTGACTTGGATGGATAAAATTACCCTCTACTACTACTGATCATTTATATAGCGCTACAAATCATACGCAGCGCTGCACAGATACATGTAAAGGCAGTCCCTGCTCATCAGAGCTTATAATCTAGTTAAGACAGACAATAGAACAAGGGAAGGGAAGGAGACTCATAGGAGGCTAAGCGGATCAGGATCCAAAAGCAGCTTTAAAGAAGTGAGCTTTTAGCATGGATTTTGAAAAGGAGCAGAGATGAACCCTGATGTACAGATTCAGGTAGTTTGTTCCAGGCATAAGGAGTAGCAAGGTGAAAGGATCAAAGTCTGGAGTTAGCAGTAGAAGAAAAGGGTATAGACAGTAGTAGTCCACCAGAAGGGCGGAGTTCACGAGGAGGGATGTAGGGAGAGATGAGAGAGGAAAGGCAGTGAGGAACAGTAGAATGAATGCATTTATGGGTCAGTAAGAGAAGTTTGAACTGGATACAGAAGCAGATAGGGAGCCAATGAAGCGACGTAAGAAGAGGGCTATAGGAGCATATCTGGGCTGGTGGAAGATTAGCCACACAGCTGAGTTTTAAACAGATTGAAAGGGAGAGAGATGATTCAGAGGGAGACCAGCAAGGAGGAGGTTGCAATAGTCAAGACGAGAGGTGACTAAAGAGTGAACAAGCGTCTTAGTAGTCCCTTCAGAAAAGAAGGGGTGAATTTTGCTGATGTTGTAGAGGAAGGAATGACAGGTTTTAGCTCTTAGTTGGATGTGTGTGGAAAAGGAGAGGGAAGAGTCAAAGATGACCTCAAGGATCTGGGCTGAGCAAACAGCAAGTAGAAGAGCGTTATCCAAAGAGATTGAGAAAGGAGGAAGTGGGGATGTGAGTTTAGGGAGAAAAATAAGAAACTTGGTTTTGGCCATGTTCAATTTCAAACAATGGTGAGACATCCAGTGAACGATGTCAGATATGCAGGCGGCGATCTGGGCCTCTAGATTAGGGGTTCTCATTGCGGTCCCCAGATCACATCTAGCCAGTGAAGTTTTCAGGATAACCGTAATGAATATGCATGAACGAGATCTGCATATACTGCCTCCATTGTATGCAAATCTCTCTCATGCAAATTTATTGTGATTACTCTAAAAATCCCTAACCTAGAGGGCAGTTTTATAACCAGGAGCCTAGTTTTAGGCACCCAGAACGCACTTATCTTGAGTCTATTTTATAAAGACAAGTATACACCTTTATTCTTTATAAAACTGGGGTGCAAGTGTCCAAAAACACATGTTAGATCTAGGTAATGGCACTTCCACCAATCCTGGGGCTGTTGCAGATGCCTATGCCTAGGTTTCTAACGAATGTGCCCAAGTGAGAGTGGGTCTGATATTCCAAGCCATTCACACGGTTAACCACATTAATCATGGGGAACGGGCTATTCAGCAGTGGCCCTGAATATCTGCAACTGCTGGCCCTACATGCCCCAATGCTAACCGCTTAGCATTGGGGCATGTCGGAGGGTGTTATGGGGTGTGCCGATTGGTAACTAGGTAGTGGCTCAATATTGCCACTGTCCAGTGAGCAATATGCAGCAAAAGCTAGGTGCAGGCAACTGTATCCTAACTTTGGCTACATATCGCTAACCGGGCAGTGGCTTGATACCATCGTTGCCCAGTTACTGATCATCCTATGCAGCTACCTCGGATATTCAGTGCTGGGGCCGGATATAGCCCTGGTGCTGAATATCCGGGTTTAATGTCCAGCGCTGGCAGCTAGCCACGTTTGCAGGGCTAGCCGCCGGCACTGAATATCAAGCCCAGTATTTATAACTTAAATGTGTAATTTTCTGTTCTGTACAAGCTCTGCCATGTGCACACCCACATTGAAAGTGTGCACAATTAGACTTACATGCATACTTATAAAATAGCAACTGGCTAACGTATGCACATAACTGCCTATTCATATCCGGGTCGCTTCATACCCTTTAAAATAGCTCATTTCTCTTGATGGAAAGCAGGGTCTCGTCATGCTACTAGTTTGGTCATTATCTGCTATCATATTTCTGTGTTTCTATGTTATATACACATGTAAATGGCCCATAAAATTATACCTCCCTCTCCCCCAGTGGCTGAATATTGCTGCTTAGAAAAAAAATCCTTTTCATTCTGCCTTTTATGGATTATTTATTTTCATGTAGTGAGCTGAACAGATAAAATACATACATATAAATGCCTGGAATATTTTTTTAAAAAGAATTTAAGTAGTTGGCACCAGATATCAACTACATAAGGCCTTCTGATGCTTAAACTCTGTGTATTTTGTTCCAGCACCTCAGTGTAACTTGGCTTGAGTTACTACTCGAGAGGCATGAGTTAAACGTAAAAATAAAAAATCCAGGACATTCTAAAAGACTGTTAAATACTATGTTTGGACTACATGATTATACTTATTTAGCATAGATATTTCTGTATTTGTGACAGTGCCAGTTTTACAGATTCTTTGATTAATATTTCCAGTTGCATGATAGTCTAGTTTATATTCATAATATACTGTAGATGAGATGACAATACTAGTGCAAGATTTGTTTCTTTTTTCTATTTAACGTACAAAAAGAGAAAATACAGAATGGAAACCTTGATGATAGTGAGAGCCTCTGAAAACTGACTTTCAAAAATACAAGATTGGATCTAGTCTTTGAGATCCTGGCAGATAATTGTGACCTGGTTTGGCCACTCTCAGAAGCAGGATCCCGGCTTCGATGGAACATTGGCCTGTACCTCTTTGGACTATCTTATGTTCTTATCAAATGAGGCAAGTTCAGTGATTGGATGGGGGGAGAACAGGATAGGCAGGGCAGCTGCTCTGGGAATCACACCCAAGGGGTATCAACAGCAGTGCATGCAAATCTATCTCATGCATATTCGTGTGGATATCCTGAAAACTGACTGGCTGGAGGTCTCCCAGAACAGAATTTGGAACCACTAACTTAGGATGTCTAATATAGTTACATTGACAATTGCCATATTCCAAAACTATTAACACCAATCTGAATCCAGCCTGCATAGACTCGATGATACCTTACGCCATGCTTGCATAAGTGTGTGTGAGCTGAGAGAAGTTAGAAGCATATTTTCATTTGTGTGTATTGGCTGACAGAAGGAGACGGCTGTCCTCCCCTCATCCCCTGCACAGGAGGAAAGCAATAGCAGCAGCAAGCAGCAGTAGATTTACAGAGGAAGGAAGGGAAGGAGGAAAAAAAGACATGCTAAGCTACATCATCCTGGGTCTTAGACAGTGGCTAGTCCGAGTCACAACTACCTGGCAGATCCCAAAAAGTAGAGCAGTTTCTCATAGCTCTTTTTCAGTGATAACCTTCCCAAGTCTACCAGGCTAATAAAGTTTTAATTAACGTTTCCTCCATAAACTTCTCCAAACATATTTTGAATCCTGCTATGTTTGTCTCCTTGCCCACATCATTGGCAACAGCATGCACAGCTTACTTATGCACATTTGAGAATGGGAGGAAAGGAGAATGACTGCTAATATGGAAAAAATAAAATGGAGCCCATTCACGAAAGCTTGTCCAGGACCTTTCAAATTGTTAAACTGCCCTACTCATCTGTGTCTCCCAATAGCTGCAACATTAACATCACCAAAAGGAGAGTCAGTGCAGGGTCTGTGAACTAACGTGCAATCACAGACTCTGCAACAGCCTTGTCCCTTGCCTGACTCTCCTAGGTTACAGGGAGGCTGTGTGGGACGAGGGTAAGAGGCTGCCTCGGGGCTTGTGACAACATGCCAGCTCATAGACTCCATTCTGATTTCATTTCAACATTGTCGGAGAAGCTGCAGTTGGGTAGAAGGCGGGGGGTTGGGGGGGGGTGGGGGGGCGGGGGCGGGGCAGGAGGCTACTAGATAGGGTTTGAGGAGATAGGGAGGCTGCCAGACAGAGGCAGAGAAGAGGGATTGCTGCTGGACAGAGAGAGGTTACTGCTGAGTAGGAGTTTGGCGGGGGGGGGGGGGGCCGAGAGGGGGCTGCTACTAAACAAGGGGTGAAGAGAAAAGGGAAGCTTCTGGGCAAGAGGGAAGAGCGAGAGGAGCATGCTTTGCTGGAACCATAACCGCCAGAGAAACTACTGAACCTCCTCCAGCAAAGCTGACAATGCTGTGCTGGATCAGACACTGCTAAATGGAGGGGGTGGGGGGGGGGGGAAATAAGTCTGAACATCTTTTCCACACACAGAGAATGCTGCTCCTCACAATGGGCTGGTTTATGCTAATGTGAAAGAAGCATCTTTGATGCAGTTTATTTTGTTTTTTGCTAAAGGTTCATGCTCCACAATCTTCTGCCTTCTACATTACTGTATTTATTACTTTACGTACCTTCAAGCTCTCCATGTGCATTTTTTTCCATTTAAAATGTGTTTCTTAACCCACTTTTGATTCTAGGGAAATGTTGAATGCCCCACTGCTGGCTTTGAGTTTTGTAACAGGAAATCCCAACTGCCTGCCATATGGGATTCATAATATATCGTCCTAATTAATTGATTTCTGGAGACCCTGATAGCAACCATACGAGCCTTATTTCTTGCACCAATGTAACAAGCGAAGCATGAACAGAAGAATATTATGATTCCCCAAGAGAAGCAGCCAACTCTTGCAGCTGTGATCCCACAAATAGGCCAAGAAAAAATGCACTTTTCATCAGAGTCACACTGGTGGTAGTGTTTCCAGTCTACCAGCATCATTTTTCTGAACTGACCTTTCCATTAGAGGGGCCTGCAAAAAAATACCTTAGTAAGTCATTTTTCTCAGATTCAGCGTTTTGCAATCCAATTTCTACTGATAGAAATAAAGTGTACGTGCAGGCCATTTAACATGAGCTAAAAATGTGCAAAAAAAGTACAAGCTATGCGCTGATGCCTTAGGGGAATGCTTACTGAAAAGCATTAGCTGCCACTATGCCGATAATGTGGGATGATTGCACCAAGTAAAAGCTAACATGGGCCAAATGTAGACATCACAGCGATTTTCTGCGATGTCTGCATTTCACGTGGTAGTTGCAGGCTTGGTCAAGAAGTGGGCAGGATTAGAGCAGAGGGTAGGCAGCCTGCAACACGCAATTACCGCAGATGTAAACATCGCTCATTAATTGCCAAAGCTGCAGACACCGCTGATGCACCTACCAAACTTCAATTGGTGGCGATCGCTGCATCTGCAGTACTGGCCAACCATGATCCCTGCATTTTCAGCATGGTATCTGCTGAGGAAATGCTGTGCACGCCCCCAGCAGCTACCACCGGACTTTTACAGCTAATCTCTGGCCTACTGCCCTGGTCTGAACAGATGTTAGCAAATACTGCATCTGCATGTAAATGAAATACTTTATCCAAATCATGCTTTAGAGGGTGCCTGCTGAACAATGGCGTTTGCCTTCTTCCACATGATCTTTAGTGAACTCTTGACAATGACTAATCTTTAACACCAGCCTTGTATCAGGTGCTATCTTTCTAGGTCACAGGCTGTTGAAACGGTTCAACTAAAAGGATGCATTGGGGAGTTACAGATGGAGCTGCTACAACAGTAAGAATTATGAGAGATGTCGAGAACAGGACATAGGAAAGAAGAAAGAGGAGGAAAAGGCAAAGAAAAAGAGCTGACAGAAGAGAGACGTCAACACATACTTGAGTACCTTAAAATAATTCTGAATTAATTTACACGACCTAACGGAATTTCCAAGCAAAACGTTCACAGAGGAGAATGCGAATGGAGCAGAATAGCAAAAAGGGGTCAAAGTCTTTTTGCTAGATTTTGTGCATCGATCCCCTGTAATCCATTAGATGCTGTCCTGTGATGCTCATTCCTGTCATTGCTCTGGTTAGTCTGTCCAATGACCATAGCGTGTATGTTCAGCGTTCAGCTCTCTGGGGGTCTCTGGCTTCTTTTACTCCACCACCCCTTGAAATCTGGGATTCGACTCAAATCTTAGATGATTTTGCATTATTTTGTCAAGAAGCATATCGGTATCACAAAGACGTCAGACTGAAGGAGATGCATTTTAAAGTTTTGCATTCTGCACATGTTGATGGTTACATAGCTTTTAAATCGTGTAGAGTCCCAACAGATAAACATCTAAAAGATATGGAGGTCAGGGGGATCTCTTTCATCTTCTTCTGTTGTGATGGTGGATTCTGGTAACAAATTTCTAACTTTGCAAGTAAAACTTCAGGAAGCAACATTTATGTTTGTAGCTAAATGGCCTCATTAGGCCTCTCTGAAGGATCTGAGTTAGTAGCCTAGGATGAGAGTTTTATGTATTTCCATGGCTGTAGGTAAGAAATGTGTTTTAATTAACTGGATTTCATATGAGCTGCCAAATATTTTTCACTAAGGAAATGTCATGTTTGAATGCTTGCAGATGGAAAGGTTGAGAGCCTTGTCTTGGACAAATGCTCTGCTTAATATATTCTTGAAAACACTGGGAAAGTTTATTAATAACCTCTCGACTGAGATAAAATAGGGGTTCGTGTCTCTGTCTTCTGAATTTCAGTGGGTTTATAGGCCTTGGCCTACAGCCATGCCACACTGAGTGTGCCCCCTCTTATCTGGTCTCAGAAGCTAAGCAGGCTTAAGGCCTGCTTAGTACTTGGATGGGAGACCAAGGTCCTGTCAGCTTGCTGCATAGAATAAAGGCCTGATACAAAAGCTCTGAGGATAATCCCAACATGGGCAACTATTCACAGGGCCACTAGATGGATCTTAGTCATATAGACCTTGGGAGCTTATTTTGGAGGAACCTTCATAGGTAAATAGCAGCATTTACATGTATAGATCGGAATACATGTGTAAATGCATTTTCAGAAAGCTGCTATTTACATGTGGATATCCAGATGACAGAGATTTCAAGGGAGAGTAGTAGAGGTGTATGGTTGCCAACTGGTTCCAGATGCGCCCGACAGGCTTGATCCAGTCCTGGGTTTACCCCATTGCATGCAGCGACTTGTAGATTTCCTTTTCTTATGGAGTGCAATGGAGAAATCAGAACTACATATCCCTGCATGCAATGAGGAAAACTGAGGACTGGATCAAACCTGTTGGGCGCATCTGGAGCCAGTTGGCAACCTTATAGAGGTGTTTTTTTGGAGTGGCTTGGTCAGTCCAAAAATCTACAAGAGTATTACCCATTTTACAAAGGGAATCCACGTATAGTAAATTGGCTAAAAATTTCCATGTTTTAGGGTTTACACCTGCTCTGAGGCATGAACAGATTTTTCAAAAGAGCTTGTTTCAGCCAGGGCTTCACAGAAGGGATTAAGGGAATAATTCTCCTTAATCCCCCATTTTTATTTCCTCTTCCAAAATGGAAAATAGCAAACATTGCAGGTTCAGTACTTAATTAAAGGAACTCATCAAACTGGCCTGGCTACACACGGAAGTGCCAGCACTAGCAGGCGGAAGTTGCAAAATGGCCCTTTCCATTGGGAAGTGCTGGTTCTTCTTGGGGCTCTTTCCCCGTGACAGTCGTGAACCTCACTTTTAAGCTCTTCCATGTGGAGGCTACCATGTTGGTTAGGGTCAGTTTTACTACATGTAGATGTATGTGGTGATAAATCCATGCGCCCTTCTGCATGTCCTTACATGTATTTTACAAAAGGCTCCACATTAGGCAGAGCTTTTTATAAAATACTGCCAGAACTGAGCATGCTTCAGTTTCCATTGTCTCAATTCAGATGTCCTGGTGCTATGTAAAATGGATCTTATTGTGTCAATATCTCTTTTCCGCTGCTATTTAATGCCTATAGCTTTAGGTTGTCATGGGAGGGATGGACGATGCAAGTGGCATGAATAGGGGATTACATGAAAATTAAGCAAGCCAACTGGTTGGCCAGTTTGTGTTTTTATGTACTATTTTAAATTAATATTCAAAAGGGATTAAATCTTTTGGAGGTAATTTTATGAAGACATTAACATGTGCATGTGGCGGTTTCTGTGTGTTAATGGGCTCGTGTCAAAGTACACGCTTTGGCGTGAAGGCACACACTTTGCCAGTGGATGTAGCCGGAGCTTGGGAGGAGTTAGCAAGTAGCACATTGACTATTTATTTATTTATTTAGACAGTTTTGTATACCGCCTTATCCTTCAATCAAAGCGGTCACAACACAATTGGGGGATACATTTAACACACTGGGATATGAGACACATACACTAATACTTACAGGGAACATGGGCAATGGAGGGTTAAGTGGCTTGCCCAAGACCACAAGGAGCATCTGTGGGACTATATTTTAATTGATGCGCATACTTGCAGACTTTACATGCTTTCATTTGCAGCTGCTATAGAGCAAGTATAAATGCCCACACCTTGTCTTAAGCGTGATTTCTGCCACTTATGCTAATATTTTAAATAGACAAGTAGGTGCCTACTTGTCTTTATAAGAGGATTAAAATAGGCACATTTTGACTGCCTTAACCTAAGTGCGCTGTTATCAAATTATCCTCTTAGTGGCCACTCCTAAATGTATCAGTCCCCTATCTGTAGATCTTCAGTGACACTTCCCAGTAGTGTCCCTGAAAATTGCTCTGCCGCTGCTCTATACATGCAGTGTCAGGGTGGAGTTAGGATGGAGCGAAGGCGGGGCACCTCGATATACTTCTAGCAACAATATTCAGCTGCTATTCATATTCCTGAGTGGTTTAAATTAGGCCAGAAATATGTCTGTTCTATATTAAAGCAGCTGAATATCATCGCTATGCATACAGCTGACAGCAGTGACTACATTATGGAGGGAAAGTTATCACGAAGGAATTTTATAAAAGTTATTATAAGCTAAGTAACCTGGAGGAGTAGCCTAGTGGTTAGTGGACTGGTTTGGTAACTAAGAGACCAGCATTCAATTCCCACTAGCACTCCTTGTGGCCTTGGGCAAGTCACTTAACCCTCCATTGTCTCAGATGAAAGGCCTGGCAATCTACTTCCAGTCATACTGCCAAGAGAACTCAGGAGCTGCTGGGTGCCAGGACTCAGAACTGATTTGAAGGCAGCAAATAAAAAATAATCAAAGTCCAGTGTGATTAATGAAAATTATTTTTATCAGCTATTTTTGTAGGAAAAGGACCACAGAATATATCCTCTACAGTTCTTTCTCATACCGTGGTCGGTATTTAAAACAATGAAATTGCTGGCACCATTGAATACTGACATATGTTTTAGGATGTTTTGCCAAATATATTTTGTAGCTCTTTGGCCAATGGCTGGCTGGATCAATAGTTGAAAAAAAAAAGGAGGAGGGATTCAGACCCAGCTGGCTGAATTACCAGTTGCTGGGCACAAGAGGGCAGGGGAAGCCAGCCAAGGGTTAACAGGCTGTGGAAGGGGTGGGCAGGAGGGTGGGTCATGGCCAGCTTTATGAGAGGCTACCTGGCCATAGGGCTGTCCTCTTGCCCCTCCAGCCTGACAGGAAGGATGCACCCTCCCTACTACCCGTGGGGGGAGGGGTTTCTTTTGTCGCAGCATAGTCAAAGTTGACAGGCCATATTAGGGGGAGTGGCCACAATGAATGCTGCCCTCCCCCTGACTGGGTCAGCAGAGGTGCAGCAGGATCAATGACTAATCGCCTCCCCATACTTGGACGGTGGGGGTGAGGGAAGGGAGGGCTACACCTCATTGCTATACAATGAGTTGCTGACACTGACCTTTGATGGGCCGGGGCAGAGACAGGCATGAAACTGCTGCGACTGGGGTAGAGTGCAAGCTTTAACGGTAGGCATCCCCACACAGCACAATATAATTGGGGTTTAAGTATGATTAGAAGCTGTCAAGAAGTGCTTGGTGGGCCGAGGGGTGAGGGGCTTTGATGGCACCTCCCTTAGGCGAGTATGGGATGTGCGTCTCTTGGATAGGGAAATTGAGATAATCCAATTAAGGTCGTATATCTGTTGATAATTGAAGTGTACAAATGTGGTTATGTTAGGGTTATGCTGTGGCCAATACTGACCAATAAAGATCCGTATTTGTGGAAGAAGCTGGTGTCTGTGCAACCTTGTCATGACGAGGGCCAACCAAAGCAGCGGGGGGAATGGATAAAATGGATAAACACGGGGGGGGGGGGGAGGGGGTGAGGGAGAAAGGGAAGGGGTGTGGGGTCAGACGTACCTGGGGCCTGCTTGGTCCTTGCCTGGTTGAGCAGTGTTGAACTTTAAACCCAGATATTGAATGCCAGGGTCATATCCAGCCCCGGTATTGAATATCCAGGTTTCCTAGATGTCAGGAAGCTAAATGGGCCCTGATGATCTTCAACCGCTGCTTGGTTAGCTTCCACCACAAATGTTAGGCCAGCCTTTACTGCGCCTGACTTTTGCCACATGTCGATAACCAGGCAATGACTCGATAATGTCACCATCCAGTTAGCGATATGTGCCGTCCCCAGAACGGCCATGGAACGCCCTGATGCTTTCTGGTTTGCATCGGAATGTGTAGCGGCATCACCTGTAGATATTCAGCGGCTAACCATGTTAATCGCTTTGCATATCCCCCCTGAGATTTATAATGAATAATGATCTAAATGATTCCTAGCAGTTTAATCATAAAAGCATGAAACTCGTTTCATTTTCTTAAGAAAAAGTAAACACGATTCCATAAATAAAGATAAGTAAAATCAAGAATGAGCTCACTCTAGCTCTTTTCCACAGATCTCGATTGTCATTCTTGTTAAAGGGGACTTGTACTATAAGTATATTTTGGGCAGAGATAAAGAAGATCAGAGTTATAGTGATTAGTAAATACAATGTCTTGTTACTCCAGGAGGGTTCAGTCTTCATGATATGCTCCAAAATTTCATGCTGTAGGAATTAAAAATATCAATTGTCATATTAAATTTAAAAAATAGATATTCGGGGGGGGGGGGAGGGGGGTGGAACCTAACTTCAGGCAAGATGGACGTGTGAGAGCTATGCTCTTGAGGATAAGGTCAAGAATCCTGACTTCTGCTGCTTTTAATAGAGCAGATCGCACCTATTTTGGAAGCAGTCGACTCCGGATATGTCTGGCCCCAAACCGATGCGTCTGGATTACCAAGGAACACAAAACACCAGTGCAAAGCGAACTAAAATGGAGCCTTTCTCACCTCACAAAATGGCGGTCATCCGAGATTGTCCTGAGGCCTTGCAGGAACTTCTCTCTGAAATCTGTGCTGTTAAAGACATGCTTAAATCAAATGGAGACTCGCTGAACACAATGCTCCTTGTGGTCTTGGGCAAGCCACTTAACCCTCCATAGCCCATGTTACCTGTAAAATGGTTATCTCCAAGTTATAATGCCCTGTTCAATGTAATTTCAGTTTGTTCAATGTATACCACACTGATGTAAACCGCACTGATGCAGAATAGCGCGGTATATAAGAGAATGTAAATAAATAAATGCAAGAGGATATTAATGCCTTAAAAAGCAGTTTGGAGTCGATTACGGTGAGATTGGAGAATGTGGTGGCAACACACGGGGAGCGGTTCAGGGCTGTTGAGAAGCAAGCAAAGCTAATTCGGTCACTGCAAAGAGATTTGGAAGATGGTAACAACCGCGCGCAAAGAAACAACATTAGGATCCTGGGAGTTCCCGAAGGAGCTGAAGGTTCAGATATGTTGGCCTTTTTGCAGTCTATGATCCCAGGTGTGCTGAAAGTGAAGTTTGCTATGCCTTTTGAGATCGAGCGCGCCCATCGAGTGCCTACTCAGTCTGTGGTCTTGGGCAAGTCTCCACGCCCAATCATTCTAAAAGTTCTGCGATTTCAACAAGTCACGTAAAAAATGGAAGCAGCCAGATTGCACTCTCCATTAGAATATCAAGGGCATAAACTCCTCTTTTTTCCAGACTTCGCAAAAGTGACGGTAGACCGAAGGAAAAGCTTAGAAACATAGAAACATGATGACAGAAAAAGACCACAAGGCCCATCTAGTCTGTCCTTCCATAACAACAACTACAACAGTCCACTTTTTACCTTTAGAGATCCTCTGTGTTGGTCCCATGCTTTTTTTGAATTCAGTTACTGTCCTCATCTCTACCACCTCCACTGGGAGACTATTCCACGGATCCACTACTCTTTCCGTAAAGAAATATTTCCGCATATCACTCCTGAATCTATCTCCCTTCACCCTCATCCCATGTCCCCTCGTCGCAGAACTTGCTTTCAATTGAAAGAGGCTCTCTCCCTGAACATTTATGCCACGGAGGTATTTAAACATCTCAATCATATCACCTCTATCCCGCCTTTCCTCTAAGGTGTACATATTAAGATCCTTAAGTCTGTCCTCATATGCTTTATAATGAAGACTACTAATCATCTTAGTAGCAACCCTCTGCACCGACTCCATCCTGTTCACATCCTTTTGAAGGTGCGGTCTCCAGAATTGCACACTATACTCCAAATGAGGTCGCTCCAAAGACTTATACAGAGGCATTATCACCTCCTTTTTTCTGCTAGCCATTCCTCTCCGTATGCACCCAAGCATCCTTCTAGCTTTTGCCGTCGCCTTTTCTACCTGTTTAGCTACTTTAAGATCATCGGACACAACTACGCCTAGGTCCCGCTCTTCTTTAGTGGACAAAGGTACTTCACCTCCTATGCTGTATTGCTCCCTTGAATTGCTGCAGCCCAAATGCATGACCTTACATTTTTTAACATTAAATCCCAGCTGCCAAATTCTAGACCATTGTTCAAGCTTAGCTAGATCCCTCCTCATGTTATCTACACCTTCCTGGGTGTCTACTTTATTGCAGATTTTGGTATCATCCGCAAAGAGGCAAACCTTACCCGACAGCCCTTCCGCTATATCACTAACAAAGATGTTAAAAAGAATCGGACCAAGGACAGATCCCTGGGGCACACCACTGGTAACATCCTTCTCCTCAGAGTGAGCTCCATTTACTTGTACTCTTTGTCGCCTCCCACCCAACCAATTTCTAACCCAAGCAGTAACTTTAGGGTCCATCCCTAGGGTGCTCAGTTTGTTTATAAGTCGCCTGTGAGGAACAGTGTCAAAGGCTTTACTGAAATCTAAATACACCACATCTAGAGCTCTCCCTCGGTCCAACTCCCTGGTCACCCAGTCAAAGAAATCAATCAGATTTGTCTGACAAGACCTGCCTCTGGTGAATCCATGCTGCCTCGGATCCTGTAATCCGCTGGACTCCAGAAACCTCACTATTTTCTCTTTCAACATCGTTTCCATTAATTTACTCACCACTGAAGTTAAACTAACCGGCCTGTAGTTTTCAACCACATCCTTACTTCCGCTTTTGTGTAAAGGCACCACATGAGCCTCTCTCCAGTCCTTTGGCACCACTCCCGACTCCAACGAGGCATTCAAAAGGTCTTGGCACTGCTTCCATGCTTGTTGAAGCTGCAGGCCCGTTTTGGGCTGCTTTATCCTGCCCGCATGAGAGTCACGTTGCATAACCAAACTAGGACTTTCGACGATCCAGAGGAGTTGCACGCTTTCTTGGAAGACAAAGAACTGGTGTTGATGCGGTGAAAACCTTGCCTTGCAATCAGCGGTGGACATAAGCTTGCAGAGTACTCCAATTCTCTCTTATATGGGCGTTTTGACTGGATCTGATGTTGTGATTTGAATCATGCAAAGTTGATATTCAATGTGGCTCTCTCGGGGTAACTCCAGGGCATTGCTCTGGTCACACTATCCTTCTCTTTTGTTTTTTTTTCTTTTCTCTCTTTTATGTTTCTTGTCATCTGTGGCATTTGGGTTGGATCGGAGGGCTTCAGGGCATTGAAAGGCAAATTGGTCCTCATTTATCTACATGTACTCTTTAGCGATCATACAATCAATTGGGAGAGGCCATTTGCTCTAGTGTTTTAGATCCTCGGCGTTTGGGGACGTTATTCTAGTTGTAGGTAGTGGTCAGTACAAGAAGCCTTACTTGGCAGAGGAGTTGAAGTGAATTAGTTAGTTATATCCTCCGTGCCTGTCTTGTCCCTTTGGGCTCACCCGCTAAGTTTAGAGTTCGGTATAGCTTTTGATGTTTAGAATCATGTGGGGGTTTTTTGGGCGATCTTCTATAAGGGCTATGCTCAAGGGGTGGTATTTCTTCTTGTGTTCTTTTCCTTGGGCTATTAATTCTGCTTTAATTCTGGATGTTATAAAGATGTGGATTAACAATGTAAAATCATATGCTACAACCTGGCATGTTTCTGTAACATTTGTTTATCACAGTGTGCTATATTGCCACTATGTCTTCCTTTAAGATAGTCTCACTGAATGTTAAGGGCATTAACAATCCCATTAAGAGAAAAAAGATATTTTTATATGGGCGCAAGGAATGTGCTGACATCCTATTTCTGCAAGAGACACATTTGAATGTAAAGGAGTCTTTAAAATTAGATATGAAACCCTTTTCACTTGTGGCTTTCTCAGCTGCTAATCATAAAAAAACCGGGGTTGCCATTCTAGTAAGGAAATCTTTATCCCCTACTGTGCTGCAAACCAGATCTGATACTGAAGGGCGCTGAGCAATGGTTGTCATTAAGTTAGGATCCACTGAACTGGCCTTAATCAATATCTATGCTCCCAATATACAGGGTGGCCCAAAAAAAGTGAGAACATCGCGTAGCATATAAGTTATTTAAAAATTCAAAAAGACAGATGTAAACGATTGACAAATTAAAAAAAAAAAAAGATGATGACCGGAAATTGTCGAAATAAAGACATTATATAGCTAAAAAAGGTAAATAAGTAAACTATTTAAGCTTTTAATTTATGAGATGTTCTCATTTTTTTGGGCCACCCTGTAGACTGCCCTGTTTTCTTTAGTTCCATTGCGGCTTTGGCGCAAGAGATGTTGAGATACTCGACTATTCTGGGGGGAGACTTCAACCTCACGCTAGATCCCTTGTTAGCCCTGTGAGAGCTAATAAGGTCCCCAAAGCACACCCTGTTCTTTTGTCACTAATACAAGAATTAGTCCTGGTAGACATATGGCGGTTGCAGCATCCTGTTGATAAAGAGTACACTTTTTTCTCTCCCCCTCATAACTCAGTATCGCGCATAGATTTCTTCCTAGTCTCTAAGGGACTATGTTCTAGAATCAGTGAATCCAACATTCATGTGGTTCATATATCTGATCATGCCGCAATCTCATTCTCCCTATTAGACTCAACGAGCTGCCCATCTCATACACGTTGGCATTTTGACAGAACTCTTCTTAGCAATCAGGAGTTCTGGGAAACCATTCTAGTGGCTATAGAGGAGTATTTTCAATTTAACTTACCCCAGAACACTTCGGGTTGGGCATGGTGGGAGGGTTTCAAAGCTAACATACGGGTCACCATAACCAGCTTTGCTATACGGCAGACTAAACAACGTAAAGCAGAACTAGAAGCTTTGGATAAGCAGATCAAAGTGGGGGAATGCATCATAGGTCGGAAAACTGATCCTAACATTCTGATACGTTAATAACGTCTTAGATTTAGATATAACTCGATCCTAACTACTGAAGCTTCACAGAATATTCAGGCACAGAAAGGGCAGTACTATTTGGAAAGCAATAGGGCCGGACGGTTATTAGCTAATTCGTTAAAAGGTCACAAAGAAGCTTCTCGCATTGCTGCTTTAAGGGATCCTCAGGTGCAACAATTGATTGTCGTGGACACTGAAATTGCAGAAACCTTTCGTCAATTTTATGCTCAGCTGTACTCCCCAGAGATAGAATTTTCTGAGGCAGTTTTTGAAAGATTACTGGCTGATGTACAGAGGCCTGTTTTGGATCAGGAAACAGCTGCAGGTCTAGATAGGCAGATCACGGTCATGGAAATTATCCAGGCCATCGACTATGCAAATGGGCAAGGCAACCAGATCAGATGGCCTTCCGGTTGAATTTTATAGAACCTTTTCCAAAGTGCTAGCTCCATATCTTCAGCAATAATATAGGCTTCTTTTAGAAGCAGATGCCCAGACTGGAGCATTCACCTCTGTAAACATAGTAGTTCTTGAAAAGCCTGGGAGAAACCCTCAACTGGCCAGCAACTATCACCCAATTTTGTTACTAAATGCAGATTATAAAATATTTGCTGCCACCTTGGCCGGTCATCTATCCAAATTAATTCCATCTTTGATTCACCTGGATCAATGTGGCTGCACTGAGGGACGCTCTACAGCTGACAATGCCAGAGTGTTTTGCCATGTCTTGGATGAAGTGGAAGGAGCAGAGGGCTCGCTGGTGGGATTGTTGTTGGATGCAGAGAAAGCATTTGATCGACTGGAGTGGCCTTTCTTATTTGCCATTTTGAGGTGGTTTGGTTTTGGTGAAGGATTCCTTAAACTAATTAAACTTATGAATGCGAGACCAAGTGCTAATATTTCTGTGAATGCGACTCAGTCTAGAGATTGGGGTTAGGGTTGCCCCCTTTCACCTATCCTTTTCAATCTGGCCTTGGAACCTTTGGCCCTACTGTTGAGACAAAGTTCTGCGGTTAAAGGTGTGCCCATAGCTGATATGGAAATTAAGCTTTCTGCTTACGCTGATGATTTACTGTTGTTCACTACGCCCAGTTCAATTCCGGCTGTTTTAGAGTTGATAGATCAATACTCAGGATTATCAGGATATAAAATTAATTTGACAAAGTCTGTAGTGTTCCCTTTAAATTCACGAGTTTGTAGTGTGGATTTGAATGATTACACCTTTTATGTGAACCCAAAATAGTGTATTACTTAGGAGTTCATCATTGTCATCCACTTAGTGAAACTCTGCAATATAATGAAGAGGTGCTTCTTTCCACGGTACGGAATATGACTGCGAGATGGTCGCCGGTCTATCTTTCTTGGTGGGGTCGTCTTGAAGCGATAAAAATGACTATCACTCCTAAGGTGAACTATGTGTTAGAAATGCTGCCAGTTTTCCTTTTGGATAAAACATACCGTCAAGTGGAAAGGACTCTTGTCCAATTTCTATGGAAAAATAAACTGCCTAGAATTGCTCTTAGGAAGCTTAAGTCTAAAAAAGAGGAGGGGGGTTGTGAACTTCCCTGATTTTCAGGCCTACCACTGTGCTTTTCTGTTAAAACAGGGTTCAAGATGGGTGGAGAGGGATAAGGGGCAAACGCCCAGTGTGACTTGACTTGGAAGAGACTGATTGCTCTGTTCCCCTTGAGTCTCCTCCCTGGCATGATGTCTTCAGAGAGGTTGAAGCTCCATAGGGTTAAAATGGACACCCAAAAAGCTTTCCAGCAGTTAGCAAGTGTAATTCCTCAGGAGAAATGCTTGTCAAAGCTTATTCCCATTTGGTACAGTCCTTTTTTAAAATTCATCAAAGTCCGTTTGCATGGAAACAATGGTTTAGCAGGGGCATTTGGTCTATAGGACAACTGATATTGGAAGGCAGGTGGAAGCCTTTTATGTGTCTACAGCATAAATTTGACTTGCCTAAATCCTTATACTTTCAGTGGATTCAGTTGAGACACTGCATAGAGAAATCCCTTATTGATATTAAATCTTTACCTGAAGAATGGGGATTACTTAATATCATAGGTACAGCCCAACAGGCTGCAGGGGTGGTTTCTTATTACTATCAATTCGTAGCCCATCGTCCCACCCCACATTCTATTGGTACTCAGCGGATATGGGAACATGATACTGGGGATAATCTCTCTCCAGAATCATGGGGGAAATTTTAGGGCAAACTAATTAGAGTCTCTCAATCCGCCTCTATCTCCCAAGCACTATACTTCTTTGCACACAGAGCTCATTTTACCCCAATAAAGGTTTCCAAGTGGGATAAATCAGTTGGAAATGTGTGTTGGTCTTGTCAGAGGGATGTTGTCACTCTAAGGCATGTGGTATATGATTGCCCAAATGTTCAGTCCTACTGGATTTCGATTTGTAACCAAATCCAAGAGGTCTTGGGATTCAGGGCCACTCTCTCTTGGTCTATTATAGTTTTCCGGTCAACAATTGACATCTCGTTGTTACAGAGGGATTGTCATTTCCTATTTAGTGGTGGAGTGGCAGACAGATGTTAAAATACAGTCCCGGGTCGCCTGGAGATGAAGTGGGTGAAAGGGACAGCATTTCCTCCTAGCCGAGCAAAACACTCCCATGGCAACAGTACGCTCTAAGGGTACACACCAGACAGCCAAACACCTCAAAGCTACCAGAGTCTCCTGCTCCCCCATGGTATGTTCAAAGGTATACAACAAAAAAGAGATGTCTATGCAACTCAGACATAGTACTTTCTGAGAAAAAACAAATATGACTGGAGAGAATTAATGGCACCCTTCACTAATATTTGGTTACACAACCCTAGGCAGTGATGACAGCCTCCATACATTTCTTGTAGCCATCTATAAGTTTGATATATCTGTCTGCTGGTAGTTTCTCCCAATCTTCAACTGCGATTTGTTCCAGCTCATGAATGTTTCTAAGATTCCTTTTACCAATGACAGTTTTCAAGACTCATTGCTGGCCAGTTTAAAACAGTCCATTTTTTTCCTTTTTAATCATTCTTTTGTACTTTTGGATGTATGCTTTGGGTCATTATGCTGCTGGAAGACACATGACCTTTGACCCAGACCTAGCTTTCTGATACTAGGTAGCACATTTCTTTCCAAAATATCTTGGTAGTCAATGATTCCTTTAATACCTTCCAGGCCTCCGGTTTCTGAGGCAGCAAAACAGCCTCACAACATTATGGAACCTCCAGCATATTTAACTGTAGGAAGGGTGTTTTTTTCTTTATAAGCTTCATTTCTTTGCCTGTAAATGTGTTGCTGGTCTGCATTGCCAAGAGCTCAAGTTTGTTTTCATCTGTCCACAGAAGATTTTCCCAGAAGAACTGTGGTTTGAGCAAAGATCAAGTGTGCGTTTTTATGTCTTTGAGCATTGGGGTCCTTCTTGGTTTTCACCCATGACGATCTTCTTTGGGGGAGACAGTGAATAGGGGAGGAAAGAAGGGGAAGCATGCTAAACATGGAGATGAGCTAGAGAGAAGAGTTAGTTAAAGACTAGGAAATAAGAGGCTGTGGAAGGAGAGAAAGTTGGGGAATGGGAGGACGATGTTAAGGGTTGAAAAGTGGTAGGTAGATGCAATAAAAAGAAGGAGACTGAGGACTGGAAGATAAGAAGGTATGAAAAATGGCTTGAAGGAGAGAGGAAGCAATAATTGGCAGAAAGCTGAAAAGAAAAGATCAATATTTGCGAGGGAAGGAAGTGAAGAAGACAGGAGGGGAGAGAAGTGGCAGGTGGACTGAAAGCCCTAAAAAGCAAGTTAAGTGAAGACAGCAGAAAGCTGAAACCAGAGACTGGAATCAACATGATTAGAGAATAAAATGGCCAGACAACAATGGTAGAAAATTGAATTCCATTCTAGTTTGCTGATTGGAGTATATAAGTCTTTGAAATTTACATGTTCTAGCTCTAAATTTTGAACAGTACATGGGCATCTACCTCTTTCTGTTTCTCTGGTGTTTTATTGCATGCAGAGTCTGGTTTCTGGGGAGTTTCAGTTTAATTTTGATCTAGAATATGTCTATTTTTAGTTTGTGGTCATTTCTTCTGTACATGATGAGATTCTGTCTGTGTTCTGCATGTATCACCAAGGTGTTCTGTTAGCATGGAATTTATATATAGGGATCTGTAGTAATCTAGTTTGTTCATTTTTCCAAATAGGTTTATGAATATTTTAGGACACTGCAAAATTATTTTGAAAAAATTACCTGGTTATAAATACAGAATAGCGACTTAAAAATTAAAGGGAATTTTATAACTGCATATATAGTACATGTAAGAAAACACATACGGGAGTCCTTTTGCTAAATTGCATTAGGATTTTTGCACTTAGCATGTATTTGTCACAAACGCTACAGTAATGTTCATTGAGCACAGTTACTTTTGGGGTCATGACCAGCATGTTTTTGATAGTCAACGTGCAGATACATACCCTAAAGTACAGCGCTATTACCAACGGCACCCTTACCTCCACCTACTCAGGTGACATGAGGTGAACATGGGCTAATGGCAACATTGAAGTTAGTACACAATTATGAACCCCAGCACGAACTGCAATGTGTTCACCAGGCGCACTCTCCGTCCCTAACCTGTCCATTCAGTATTCTAATGCATGATTGGTAGTAAGTGTGAAAATTGGCATGCATAAAATGTCCTGCCCCCACAGTAACTGTTACCATGAGCCTAAGCATGCAGGTAATGCACGCCAAATCATGCATTAACTGCATAGCACACTTTATTAAAGGGAATCCATAGGGTTCTCTGTACAGGCTTGGCCATATTTTCATTTCAAAGATATGTATATGCTTCCACTTTGAAAATTACCTCAGGGAACTACAGTATGTGCACACACTTATACCTGCTCTTAGGCACAGACAGATGTTCAAGGTTAATTTATACACAGCTGCTTGAATTTTCAAAAGTATGCATTGGACCAACACAGAAGATCTCTAAAGGGAAAAAGGGACTATAGTAGTTGGTATGGAAAGGCAGACTGGATAGGCCGTGTGATCTTTTTCTGCCATCATGTTTCTATAAGTGCAAATATATCCCTCACCTCACCACTAAGACTATTTCCACTCAGTTTGGGACAGTATAGATGTCTATAGGCTGTATACATGTAAGTTTAACTGGATATTGGAAGTAGCAATTTTATAAAAGCAGATTTCCACGGGTTTAGCACTATTACCCATAGGGTGACTCTAGCTACCTGAGGAAGGGCAGCGGTGATGCTGGCCACTTGGGGAGAGAAGAGGAGATGCGGGACTATAGAGGAGGTAAGGCCTTGAGCCACCCCCAGGGGAGCACATCACTTAGAGCAGGTCCTGGTTGTGTTCCCATTTTCTGATGTCTCCACCAGGTACAGCGGGCCATGAGGAGCCAGGTTAAGATGAACAATTCTTTCCCTAATAATAGACAACAATGGGGAGCATGGAGGGAGAGATTAAACATTATTGCTGGCCTGTTTAATGCAATGGGGACTATTGATTGTACATATGTAGCATTTATCCCACTTGATAACAGAGGAGCTACCTCTGTGGGAGCAGCTCAAGGTAATTTGCTGCCTGAGACAAGAGATGAGCTGGCACCCCCATACCCAAAATGGAGGGGCCTCCACAGAGCTCTAGTTAGGGAGCAGTGGGTCCCCTCACTCAGAACGCTGGTGAAGTGGTTGCCCCAAGGGGGGGGGGACATATTCCCAGGTGATATTAAGAAAAATTTGCAATATAGTTTATAAGTAACAAAAATTGTAGCAGTTTAATTATGTAACATGGGAATCTAATATAAGTCATACCAACTCCTGTAAATACATAGTCTGCAAAAAGCAAAGGAGATACAAGTGTTCACACACCAAGGACCAAAAATAAAAAGCAAGAACCACAGAACAATTTATAACATCAAAATACAATTATAATATTTTTATATTGAGGTTATTACCTGCACATGTATTTTGCATCCAAAGAAACTCCTCTCCCAACAGTAGGTGCAAAGCAGAACTAGGACATTTCCCCACAGAACTCTGCATACAAAAAATAATTTCTGATTCTGGTGTCATCTCAGTAATAGCAATAGAAACTCACGAATATTGGGCATATTGTGAAGTAATATAAAACCCTACAAAAATCACTCAGGACCTATTCAAATCTACCATACCATAACAGAATCAGTTTTCAAAACTCACACAAGGAGCCTAATGTGCGTAGATCTGGAAATATAATCTTCATGTATTATTTTCTAATCCTGTGCAAAACATGCCCCAGGAAAATGTTTCCATGCCATGTCTATTTTTAGGCAAACTGAGGAAGGGCTAATTTCAGACAGGCAAGTTACATAAAGAAATAATTATTTACCCACATAGATAGCTTTGAAAATTATCCTACAAAATAATAATAGAACTGAACGACCAGAATATCTGTTAGCCATATTTTTCTAGTGGCAAGTGTTTCCTTAATGAGAAGGCATTTAATAAAAAACAGGTTTAGAAACATGTGACTTGAATTGTGGTTTATTGAAAAGCAGTGATTTCCTTAATAGACAAAGAAAGAGTGTCTAATAAGCAAAGCTTACTAAAGAACTACAGAGAATAACCAAAACATGCTGTAAACTTCTGAACAGCCAAGGCAGCATGAATACTTTATTAGAAAATGTATTACCAAAGACACAGGGGCATGTTTACTAAAGTCCGCAAAATAGCACCCCGCAAAATAGCGCACGGCAACGCAGCACTGAAACGCGCAGAAACGCGTTTAAACGCCCCGCACATGTGCGTGTCACCCCCGCACAGGTACGCGGCTCACTAACGGGCCCCGTACAAGTGCGGCCCGCAAATTTCTGATAGAGGCGTGGAACGGCGAAAGGAGGGCGGAGGAAGGCCCCGGAGGGGCGGAGGGACGGGGTCAATGGGTGGAGAGTGGGAGGGGAGAGGCTCCCCGCACAGTATCGGGCCCGAATTTGCATGTAAAGGGAAGAGAAACCATTTCCGTCAGCAATGTACAGGAAAACCGGGGAAACCAGCAAAACGTGAGCAGTGTGATACATGTGCACAGCACAAAAGTGCAAATACAAATAGAAAATGACCACAACAGAACTATTAAAAACAGTAATTCAGCTGGGGAACAGTTATAGTGATGGGCAAATACAGAAAACACACCCAGCAAAGCTCCAGAAAAAAGAAATGAACGTTTGAAGGGTTTACGGAGCCGAGTCTCTTCCAAAAAACATTTCCTTTGTTTGGAGCTTTCCTGGGAGTGTTTGGTATGGTTGCCCATTAATATCACTGTTGCCCAGCGCGGTGATATCTTGTCCCCCATTTCCCGTAGCCATTTCCGGGGTTTATGTGCACGTCTGTCACCAGACAGGGTGCATATGCCCACAGTAAAATTGCATAGAGCAGGGTTTGTGACTCCATTCTGCTAAGCTTACTACCTCCAGGGGCTGCACTGTTTCTGTGGCCATAGTGTGGTGCAGCGGACAGAGTCAGTACCTCTAGAACCAGAGGGTCAGAGGTTCAAAGCCCAGCTGGGGTACGTGCCAGCCCAATCCCTATATTTTACCCACCACTGAACACAGATAGTGCAGACACCCCTGTATTGCAGGGAACATAAGCATGGGGAGAGCACCCATATTTTACCCAACAACGCGCACACACACCACAACAATGGGCATTACCTACAGCCAAGTCACCCAAATGCAGTCCCGTACTGCCACATTGCAATCAGGTCATCTGCTTTTTCTGAGAGAAGCTCATGCCAGCATGTTGGCGGACGAGGACATGTGGTGCAGGGGGCAGTGGCTGCTAGCCACAGAAGACAGAGGCCCAGTCATGTGCAGGCTGGCACAGTCCACTGCAACACAGGCCCTACCGGATCCACAGTCATGGACATTCCAGGGAAATCACCCAATCTGTGGATACACGGTGGTGCAGTGCACACAGACACTGTATACAAGAGCAGAGGGTCACAGGTTCAAAGCCCAACTGGGGCAACCACTAATCTTTTTCCCCCAATTAAACAGTGATAGTAAGGGCACACCTTTCCTGGGGAGGACATATGCAATGGCAATACGTCTATCTTTACCCCACTGAGCACACACACCATGAACAGGGCCAGTACCCAGAGCAGAATCACACAATGCAGTCCTGGTGGGGCACACACCAGTCAGGTCCCATGATGGCACTCATACAAATGCCTGTGCTGTATATCTATGCACCACACCCATGGTATGTAGATGTAGCTCATGCATATCCATGAGGGACAGCAGGAAAACCAGAACAGTGTGATGCAAACCTGGACTGGAGTTGGGAATCTGTGCCGTAAAGCAGCAGCCATCAGGGGCAGACACACCCACACCCACACCCACAGGCCTCATTGACCAATGTCTCCTGGAGAGGCAAACCATTGAACCCTGCATGTCCTACCAATGTCACCCTACACCTGAGGTATATGATACACAGCTCTGAGATGTTTGCTAGTTCCACACATACTGCTAGTTGACCCCATCCGAACAATCTGTTAGGTGTTTGCGGTGCGTGCTCCAGGCCTGGCCTCTGACGCTGTTTACCACCCTGGGGAGTGGCCACCAGCTGTACTGCCTACCATATCCATGCCTTGCCGTGCTCAGGAGCGGTCTTGGTGGGCAAGGCTGATTACCTTCTCAATAGTAGCACCATGATGGCATAGGTGTGGAAGTGTGTGCTTGTCTATACCGTGGGTGTTGGCAGCAAGCCCCTTCCACAGCCCACACTGCCAATGTGCATAATGAGGTGCATGGTACCATGGGTATAGCCAGGACAGGGTGGCCTGGGCAGGATGCATCTGCACCGGGCATAGGGCACTGGCAGGGACACTGTAGTGTCCGGCCACCACCTACACAGACAGGGTGGCCAAAGCATGTCCTTCTGGGAGATCACGCTCACCCTGACTGTGCAGTGACCACAGCATGGCTAGGCACCCCCATAGTGCTGTACAGTCTTTCTCTCATGTGATACATATGGGTATCTATTTGGGGCCCAGTCACTGAGTTATCTGCTTGCTGTGTATGCTGGCAGCCCAGTTCTGTGTGCATGTGTCTCCACTGGGAACATGCACTATGGACTAACCAGCAGACTGTTTGTAGATGGTATGTGGTTTGCTGGAATGGCTTGCAGGGTGCAGGTGGCTTGCTGCAGGGGAATACCTGGTGGTGGGGTGCAACCTACCATACCTGGTCATATGTTTGTCTGTTATTGTGTTATGGCTGTGTGTGGGGGGTGTTCCTCAGCAGGACTGGGGTTGATGTTGCCCTCTACTGCCACCTTTGCAGGGAGGTAGAGTGTGGATCTCTTGATGGAGGACCATGTTTGTCTCTGGGGGCAGCCCGGGGGGGGGGTGCGCTACGGCTGTGCCTGACTGGGATATCCATGGTGTTTGTGCAGAAACTAGCTATCTTACACATTAACACTGCTTTGGAACTCCCGCTTGGCCTCCATCAGCCATGGAAAGTGTTGTAGACCTGGTCCTGGGCGCCTCATTGTACACTCAGGGTGAGGCCAGAACCCGCACGATGTAACGTTGTGTAGCTACTTTGTGCCAGTAAAACACCCGGTCAGTGCCCCCTACCAGGCCGAGTTGCTGTGTGGGTGCACCCGGTAACGTCCCCAACAGGGCCGAGGTGCTGTGGGGGTGCATTTCCCATCTTGTGTCCATCTGTGGACAGCTAATTTGCATGTGCAGTGCATCATGGGTACGTGTGGCCTAACCCTATCCTGTTTACCCTGGCATACTATCTGTGAGATGACGTGCAGGCTATCTGCAGCCAGCCAGGGGCTTCCATACAGCTATGGTTAGGTCACTGCCTGTGCAGCCAGAGGTGATGAGTTCAAACCCACATTGGGGTTCTGTGAGACAGGTGTTCAAAGCATATTTTTTTAGTTTACTGTACATATGTTGATGTCAGCAATAGCACCCTCAGTGTACTGTACCCATAAGGTGCCTCTGAGGGTGCTTTATGGGGCGCCCTATAGGGCACTGTATGGTTGCCATCCATATAGGGTGCACCATACATTATCCTGTGTCGCAACATACATGCTGCCCTATAGGGGACATTCTAGGGTGCCTTGGCAGACAGTGCACTGTAACATGTGCCTTATGGGCGGCCCTATATTAATATGCTGTGAGAGTGCGTTTGCTAGTAGTTATCATAAAACTAAAATTATAGAGCCTCCTACAGCTCTCCCCAACATAAAACATACTGCCTCAGCTAGCCTTTTTCTCTGGGCTTTGTAAGGGATTGAACACATGGCCCCTGCACCATTGCTCAGTGTCTTCACCATTGTGCTGTGGCTCTGTTCCTGTGTTTGAGCAGCAGCGCGCAGCCTTGTAGCCATTGGCGCGCCGTCTTGTGGCGCACAAAATTACAATTAACAGCGCGCCGCCTTCTGGCGCGTAACATTAACAGCGCCCAACATGGGCATGCCCCTTAAAATACTGCCTCAGCCAGCTGTCTTCAATGGGCACTGGGGGGAATTGAACCCATTGTGCCTGCATGGGTGGTCAGTGTCTTAACCATTGTCCTATGGCTCCATTCCTGCTGTTTGCACATCAGCGCGCCACTTATCCCTCCCACTATTGGGCTGCCCCCTCACACATCAGCGCGCCGCATTCTGCCCACCGGCTCGCCGCCTTCTGTTGACCAATTTTATCAGTGCGCCGCCCTCTGCCGCCCAACCTTAACAGCGCGCCGCCCTCTGCCGCCCACAATAAACAGTGCGCCGTCTCATGCCGTTTAAAAAAATAGGTGCGCCGCCTTCTGCCGCCCATAATCAATATGCCTCCTACACCACTTTTGCCCATAAAATTTGATGCCTCAGCTGGTCTTTTTTGTTGGGTGCAATGGGGGTTTGAACCCCTGAACCCTGCACCATAGGTCAATGTCTTCGCCGTTGTACTACGGCTTTGTTGTTTGGTTGTGCAGCAGCGCCCCACTTAGCCTTCTCACGCGCTAATGTGGGACCCGCACATTAGCGCGACTCACAAACCTACGGTCCGTTTTTTTCCTTTTTCTGCCTGGCCCGCCCACTCCTTATATGGCACCAGCACACTAACGGGGACCCGCACAGCAACGGACTTTAGTAAACATGCCTGACAGTTGCGGAAAGGATTTGCACATGAAATTTGTCTGTAATGAATCCAAAATGTTCAATCAGTAAAGATGAAAAGCAGAATGAAAAGATCCAGATAACAGACCCAGAAGTCATTCCAGGGCTCTTAGCACAACTGCCTGTTGAACTCACAAAGAAATCAGATGTTGATATTTCAACCTTCTAAGCAATGGCTACTGGCAGGTATGTCCCAGTAGTGGCTCCGAGTAAGCTAGAAAAGGCATGTGCTCCTTGCAATAAATCCATACTGTAAAATGTCTTCAAACCCACTGGTAAGGGCCAAAGTACAAAAAGTTCAGCATTGTAGGAAAGCAAAATATGTTTTCAACATAATTCAGCTGCTAGCCCATATTCAAGCAAAATTATTAATAAAGCTATTTATTGTGTCCACACTAATGTATAAAGTTTTTCTTGTGGCAGTTTTATTGAGATATATTATCATCTTTGAGCCTATTTTTTAATTTTTGAAATATCTTTGTTGGTCATGCCTGTCCAGGAGTATTTCAAGGTGAGTTACTTTCAGGTACAGTAGGGAAGGGCAAGAGTTCATTCAATCATTTTTCAGTGGTATCTCAGTGCAAGTTAAATTCAGGTATAGGAGGTATTTTTTTGTCCACTGGACAACTTCTAACCTAAGTTTGCACTTGAGGCCCAGATCTGTTAGCAGCCTTCAAGGACTAGAGTTGTATGCCCCTTCTATAGCTATGTATGTGGCCACATATTTAGTTATTTTATTTATTTAGCCAGATTTGTACACCACTTTATCCTTCATGGCTGTGGGTGCAGTATAGGTAAAATACTTTCATTTACTTGCATACTTGTGTAATTTATGCCTGATCATTTAATTACACCTACTTTTGAGCAGGTGTAAAATATTCATGCCTACATATCAGATGCCTATGATGCTTTATAAAATAGAGCCTAAGTAGGTGCCTACTTTCCCTTCTTAGCTAGGTGCCCCCTTATAAATTACCCTCATAGAGACCAATTTTCAAAAGGCCTAGGCAGCTAATGTTCAGAGGAGCCCTTTTGCTAAGGTGCATTATGATTTTGCACTTACTGTGCGTTTTGAGTAAATATTATTGTGTTCACACAAAAATGCTTATATAGGTCAATTCATAGAGCAACCAAAGTGATCCAAATACAAAAAATTACTCCATTTACAACATATTAAAGTGAAGATTCTTAAAAGAGGAGCTAACACTTAACAATTAAGTAGCAGGCTTAGGGATGTCTCAGACCAGCGGCTTTATAACAAAGGCACAGAAGTGTCTTGAAATGCCGTCATAGCATCAATGACTGTCCCTTAGCAAATAGCTTTTTTTTGTATATTTGTACGTGAATGGTTCTTAAGCTCCTGTCAAAAATATTATACACAGTGCTGAAACATAACTGAAAAATCAGTACTTAGCTTAGAGATACCCCACTGAGAAAAACTTAACGTGTCTTTCCAAATGGCATGACCTTCCATCGTTGTAATCACACAAAAATGCTTATATAGGTCAATTCATAGAGCAACCAAAGTGATCCAAATACAAAAAATTACTCCATTTACAACATATTAAAGTGAAGATTCTTAAAAGAGGAGCTAACACTTAACAATTAAGTAGCAGGCTTAGGGATGTCTCAGACCAGCGGCTTTATAACAAAGGCACAGAAGTGTCTTGAAATGCCGTCATAGCATCAATGACTGTCCCTTAGCAAATAGCTTTTTTTTGTATATTTGTACGTGAATGGTTCTTAAGCTCCTGTCAAAAATATTACACACAGTGCTGAAACATAACTGAAAAATCAGTACTTAGCTTAGAGATACCCCACTGAGAAAAACTTAACGTGTCTTTCCAAATGGCATGACCTTCCATCGTTGTAATCACACAAAAATGCTTATATAGGTCAATTCATAGAGCAACCAAAGTGATCCAAATACAAAAAATTACTCCATTTACAACATATTAAAGTGAAAATTCTTAAAAGAGGAGCTAACACTTAACAATTAAGTAGCAGGCTTAGGGATGTCTCAGACCAGCGGCTTTATAACAAAGGCACAGATGCTATGACGGCATTTCAAGACACTTCTGTGCCTTTGTTATAAAGCCGCTGGTCTGAGACATCCCTAAGCCTGCTACTTAATTGTTAAGTGTTAGCTCCTCTTTTAAGAATCTTCACTTTAATATGTTGTAAATGGAGTAATTTTTTGTATTTGGATCACTTTGGTTGCTCTATGAATTGACCTATATAAGCATTTTTGTGTGATTACAACAATGGAAGGTCATGCCATTTGGAAAGACACGTTAAGTTTTTCTCAGTAGGGTATCTCTAAGCTAAGTACTGATTTTTCAGTTATGTTTCAGCACTGTGTATAATATTTTTGACAGGAGCTTAAGAACCATTCACTTACAAATATACAAAAAAAAGCTATTTGCTAAGGGACAGTCATTGATGCTATGACGGCATTTCAAGACACTTCTGTGCCTTTGTTATAAAGCCGCTGGTCTGAGACATCCCTAAGCCTGCTACTTAATTGTTAAGTGTTAGCTCCTCTTTTAAGAATCTTCACTTTAATATGTTGTAAATGGAGTAATTTTTTGTATTTAAATATTATTGTGTGGCAAGTGCAAGAGTCATGCGCTAAGTGTTGGGGACATGCCCAAGCATGTTCCCGGCAGTTACTGCACTGCAGCATATCCTAACACGCAGCAGTGGCTCATGCTAACTGCAACATTGACAGCATGTGATATGTACTCTTGCACTAACCACAATGTGCTTTCCACACCCACTCTCTACCCTAACTTGCTCATTCCCTGACCCATCATGCAACGTGCAGTTGCCACGGGAATTAGCATGCCAAAATTGTCATGCTGCATGGTAACAGTTACTGTGTACTAATTCCCATGATAACTGTTTAGTGCAGCTTAGTAAAAGGATCCCAGAGTTAGGAACATAGGGGTCTGTTTACTAAAGTGTTACGAATAGCTAATGTGCAGTGGGCGATTATACCATTGTGGAATGTAGTGGTTGTGGCAGTGCAGGCTGCGTAGGGAGGTAACACTGTAATAGCTGCATCAGTCGCATGATTGTTGTGACTGCATGGCCAGTGTGCATGCTCACTGTGAAGACATGCGCTAGGTGTGCCTGGAACTTGCTTGCTACCAATGTGATGCTATGGGTGGCAGTAGGCACCTAAATCCTTCCTGAATGGGCAGACAGAAATATATGGCCACCAACCCCACTAACAGGTCACATATGAAGTGGCCAGTGAAGAAAAGATAGGGCTGACCGTGGAATAGGCATATCCTACTATACAACTCTGAGCTCTGGACCAAAAGTACAAGGGCACAGGGCGTGCATATCAAGAAAGCAAATACATACATAGTGACCATAGGATGCAAATAGGGAGATAGGGTGCAAATGCAGCTACAGGGGGCAGGGACCCTGTATTGGTGCAGGCAGAGTGTCAGGAATGGACTATGAACCCCTCTCACCCTGAGACTCCCAGCGTGCTAGAATACCTAGGCTTAAGTAGACAGCTTACTAGGCCTTTGGTTATGGGAGAGCTTGGGACCTTCCCCTTTCTGTCATTCCTCTTATACATCTGGCACTGTACCTTTGCTAGTGAGGTGTGTTGCTCCATGTGGGAGACGGGGGGTGCTAGAGCCTTCAGCTATGCAGGATCAACACTGACCACATAGATGCGGAGGACATATGACTACAGCACCCTACTACCCACTCTTTCTACCACATGGGGTCCACAGTGTCCAGATGCAACCCACTGGCCCACTACAGAGAATACCCATCCCTGTGGCCTAAGCTCCGCCAGGGGATGAAAGCAGATCACAAAGGGCACCCCTGCTCTCACAATGGGGAAAGCTCTGGGGACACACTGTAGTATACCCTACACATCCCCATGGAGACAGACAACTTCAAACAGCTCCCAGCTGGAGCACACTAGCTCTCAGGGAAATGAAGACCCACAGGCACTTGGGAGCAAACATTAGCTCCCCAAATCTATGGAATGCCTCATCTCCTAGGCAAGGGGCCAGGGGTAATAACTAATCATGGAGCTGCAACCAAGCTAGCTTATGTTCTGTGGTGGAAATATAGGTCCCAGCTCATGAACCAGTAGACAAAAGACATGTCCTCCTTTAGTCAGGCTGAGGGGCCTCCTGCCCACAGGAACATGGACCATGGCATTGTTCACCAAGTGCATGCATGCACCTATACAAGGGAGGCAGTGCTCTGACATCACATATTGGTGCCAAATCTTTATTTTGCCAGTTACATGTCCCTCCCCCAACTGTGTTCAGCTATCTCCAACCCTGGCTGTGTGGCCAGTTCTGCCTGTTTCATCAAGCAAAGACCCTATCGCCCAACTCTTCTGCAGCTCATCACACCAGCAGCCCTTCCACATCTATGCAATGCTTATGCAGCCATGACCATCATACTTTCCAGATACTACTAATAATAATAATCATTTGTACAGCACTACAAGGCATATTCAGCACTGTACAGAAATGTAAGAGACATTCCTTGCTCATCAGATCTTACAATCTAGTTAAGATAGAAAACACAACACTGGGGACTAGGATATGTTTAGGGGAATGGTAAGGAAACTCATAGTTGGAGAGCAGGAAATTAAGTGGATCAGAATCCAAAAGTGGCTTTGAAGAGGTGAGTTTCTAGCCTGGATATGAAAAAGGCCAGAGATGGAGTCTGACGTACTGACTCAGGTAGTTTGTTCCAGGCATAAGGAGCAGCAAGGTGGAAAGATCAAAGAGTGGAGTGGAGTGGAGTGGAAGAGAAGGGCACAGATAGAAGCAATCTGCCAGGAGGGGCGTAGGGAGAGATAAGAGAGGAAAGGTAGCGAGGAGAAGCAGAACAAATGCATTTAAAAGTCAGTAGCAGAAGATTGATCTGGATAAGGAAACAGATAGGTAGCTAATGAAGCAACATGAGAAGAAGGATTACATGAGCATAGCGAGATTGGAAGAAGATTAGCCACACAGCTGAATTCTGAACAAACTGAAGGAGAGAGAGATGATTCAGAGGGAGACCAGCAAGGAAGAGGTTGCAATAGTCTAAATGTGAGGTGATTGAAGAGTGGATAAGGATCTTTGTGTTCAGAAAAGAAGGAGCAAATTTTGATGATGTTATACATATGCCATTCTTGACAATGCAAGATTGCATGTGAACCAGATATTAGGGTACCATGCCAGCCTTCCCATACCGGTGCCCTAGGCGAGTATCTGGTTCATATGCAAACATTGCCATCCTGCGTTGTCAAGAATGGCATATGTGTGGGATGGTTCTGGCCTTTAAACCATGTGGGATTCGTGGCCGGACCATACGTTTGCAACTTGATAACAAGGGGGTGCAACTACTGCCTAGTTGGAGGCTGGCGATAGTTGCCCCTGTGCTAGTGGTGTCTTTGTGCCTCTAGCACGCCACTAGCGCAGCACTGCAGCAGACCCCAATGCATCAATGCATATGCGTGAACTCACAGCCTCATGCTGCGCCCCCTCCAACACATAGGCCATAACTGCATGCTCATGTGCAGGTGTTTTAAGGCCTGTCATGTCGCTGAAGCAGAGGCTCTGTCGCTCTCCAGGGTCTGCCATTCTAGGCAAACTCCTAGTTCACCTGGTGGACAGGCCAGTCCTGGTTGTAAATGAACTCCCTGCATGTACTTTACCAGGATAGCTCTGGCGCTGCCCTTTATCCCTGAACTGGGGGTGATGGGCAATTTTCCAAGGGTCTTTCTCCATAGGTAAACACCTGTTTATTCAGAAAAAAATCTTTTTGAAAACTGCAGGAAGAGATCAATCCTCCTACCAAATCATAATGCATGATGCTTCCGAGCTCCTCGAGAGACCGCAGTAGGAACCACAAATGCCTAATTAAAATTCCTATTGAGTTTTCTGGTACTGTAATTCAAACCACTTCAGAATTATGTAGAATTCATTAATAGTTAACATATTCCTTAGAGCTCTACTTTAAACATTTGCAATTTTCTAGAAAACAATATCACTGATCCTTGCTTTCTTTATTAGAACTCATCAGTTAAACCCCACGTCTAATTATAACCTCTGCCACTGCCCTTCCTTTTAGGCATATATTTTATGCAACATAAAGTAGCATCATAAGTAAAACTAGGCAGCAAAATATTCTTTATAAGGCAGGGAAGAGATTTAGCTCAGGCCTTTTTCAAGAGTAGCTCAAGGCGAATTACGTTCAGATGTAATAGGTATTTTCTTCTTCCCAGAGGGCTGACAATCTAAGCTACCCACTAGCGCAGGGTTAGCACGTGGGATCAGCACTGTGCTAGAAAGTAGCGCAAAGTCCCACACTAAAAACCTTACACTAGTCAGGTAATACACCACTGGGTGGGACAGGCGCGTTCCCATCACAACACTGCTAGCAAGGGAATCTGATGCCTGTGCTAGGCGTAAATAGAGGGGGTGTAACTAAGGCCACCTCAATGGGAGGTATTAGTTGCTCCCATGGTGGGTTTACTGCAACAACCCATAGTAAATGCAGGGGGACAACTGTACCCACCCCCTGCACTTAGCTTGAAGCCCTGTGCTAGTAACACAGCCCAAACCCACAGTACCAGTGCAGGGCTTTTTAAACATACCCGTAAGTTTGTACCTGAGGCAATGGAGAGTTAAGTGACTTTCCCAATGTCACAAGGAGAAACAGTGGCATTTGAAGCTGGCTTTCCTGGTTGCTGGCCCATTGCTCTAACCAGTAGACTGTTCTTCCACTCAGCAACTTCCCACCTTATTAACCTAGGCACCCTGAAAAGACTGAAAAAACTGAAATGAAAAAAGCAAGAATGCAATCAGACTGAGAGGACAGAAAGGCATAATTTGGCCTGAGAGGCAGCAATATCACTGGATGGCACTGTAGAAGGCAGGGCTGGTTCTGGCACAGCCAGTAGAAGTATGTCTATATCTGGATGGGTGACGTGCCAAAAATGAATCCTATCCTCTGGAGAGTCCTGCATATGTCACATATATTCTCCCATTAAACCAATCCATTTATCAATCCACTGAATGTCAATGAAATAGCACAGGATGGTGCGGGTATATGGCGGACTGTTTGTGCCAACCTTTATTACAGCTGAGCTTTTCTGGCTCTCTGATTTACACTGGAAAAGATAGGCCTAGTAAGCCAGTTTAAATGTCCTTAGAATAATACATCAGAGGAAGGGAAAATGCCACATAATTGGGTATGAAATGTAATGTCAGCTCCTAGGTTTACATATAGCTTCAATGAAGATGTCAAGGCTCAGTTCCAACCAGTGCCAAATGTCTTCACAGTGTGGTAATTAAGTCAGTGTAATTTCATCTGAACAATGAAATTCTGCTGTAGTGTTGTGACTAAGTTCACTGCTGCCATTGCTGTGGCCGCTTCAATCTGATGAGCAATGCAGCTGAGACCATGCTGTCATTTCAAAAATTAGTATCAGCAGCCGTAGCTGGGAAGTTTTTGGCACAGCATCAACTAAGGCAATATTTATCAAGTGGGCACTGGATCACCCTTAGCCAGCTTGGTTTTCAGAATATCTGCAATGAATATTCAAGAGACAGAGTTGCATGCATATTCATTATAGACACCCTGAAAACCAAACTGCCTCGGAACTATTACAGGACTGGCTTGAGGAGCCCAGAGCTAGGGAATATTCTAGCAAGCTCATGGATAAAAATATTTAGATTAGAAAGTGCATTAGGGACAAACATTTGTACCAAGAAGACCACAGAAGAGCAGTAACATTCTGCCTCAACAAGATGTCTTCCTTCACTCCCTTCATCTCCCCTTCCCATTTCTCATAAAAACATCTCTTAACAGCAGACATCAAAAATAGCTCCCCTCCTATAAGACCCCTCTCTATTTAGCGAAGAACCAAGTCTTTAATTTTCTAGGGAATGTCCCATAATACAACAAATGACCTTTCCCCTTTTCCTCTTCTGCTTCAATCCCTTGGTTCCAGCCCTCCACTTCTGATTTATTGAACATGGTATGGTGCTGAACGTGTCAAAATGTGAATCCATTTGCTTTTCCTCTCATCAAGTTTTCCATTTTCTTTCCCTGCAATAGTCTTGCTGGCTCCCTTCTCCCTTTCAGGAATTCTCTTAAAGCCTTAGGTTTTATCCTTAACTCCTTATTTTCAAAAATCAAATCAATTCCCTTACTAAGGGGTATGTTTACTAAACTGCGTTAGTGCAATTCGCGTTAGGAGCCTCGTTAGTGGAAGGAAAGCCAAAAAAGGACATGGGCGGGACATCGTAACCGATAACGCGCCGTTGCGCACATTATTACGCACCGTGCAGCAACGATCGCTACAGCGCGCGCCACTGCACGCATGCCTAAGACAGCGTGCAGACACCCAAAGACAGAAACAGAGCTGTAGCACAATGGTTACTACACAGACTGATAGTACAAGAGTCATGGGTTTGATTCCCCAGTGTGCTTAATGAAAAAGGCTGGCTGAGGCATCCTTTGAAAGCCGACTATAATATTTTAATCTGCAGGCGGGTTACAGTTTGCATATGTCAGGAAAATTGTACCCGTCTTATGCAATATGTTCCAATAGTGACGTTCTCTCTGACATGGTCATGTATTATATACCATTTGATAGGAATATTTAGGCGCTCCCTATAGGGCGAAGTGGAAGGCGCACCATATAGGGCGACTTGTAAGGCGCGCCCTATAGGGCACCGCGTAAGGCTCGCCCTATAGAGCGCCGCGTAAGGTGCGCCCTATAGGGCGCCTTTTGAGCTACCCTAAGGTGACAGTACCCTGAGGGTGGTTCTGCTGGCAGCACTAATATACAGTAAAAATAGACAATGCCTAAGACAGCCCTATCAATGAACCCCACTGTGGGTTGTGAACCTATGACCTCTGGCTCCATGGGCAGTGAAGTAACCAGTGGGCTAGAGCTGCTAGTAAACACATGGCTGGCTACAGGAGGACTGCATGGCACCACACCCACATCTGCTGTGGTTACTAGGGAGATTACATACCACTACCCAACGCACCCTCTAGGGCTCAGGGTGGGGGACAGGATCTCTCGCCCACAGATCCACTTTCAACCCCCTGCAATGGTGGCAGTAGAGGGGACCATCACCCCAGTCCTACTCGGGATCAAACACCCTACAGGGCAGGCAATGCAGAACACTACACATCCATAAAGCAACAGCAGACAGACGGCAGGTCTGGAAATGTGCAGCTGCCCCCCACCATTATCTGACATTCTCCAGCAGCAAGCCTCCAGCCGCTGCACCCTGCACGGTGTTCCAGCATGACACAGACTAGCTGCAGACAGTCCATAGTGCATGGTCCCAGAAGAAATGCATGTACCCAGAACGGGGATATCAGCATACACAGCAAGCAGATAAGTCAGTGATTGGGCTCCAAAAGGAAACCCATAAATATCACATAAGAGAAATGCTATATAGCACTATGGGGGAACCTAGCCATGCCATGGTCACTGCTCAGTCAGGGTGAGAGTAACCTCCCAGCAGGACATGCTATGGCCACCCTGTCTGAGCAGGTGGTACCGGGCACTACAATGTCCGGCCATTGCCCTATGCCCTGTGCAGATGCGGCCAGGCCAGGCCACCCTATCCAGGCTATTCCCACGGTACCTTGCTCCTCATTATGCACATTGGCAGGCCAATACTGGCAACAGTGCTAGCAGTGTGGGCTGTGGAGGGTGTTGGCAGTTACCACACACTGGATAGACAGACACACACTCCCACACCTAGGCCAGCATTGTGCTACTATAGAGGTGTTTAGCAGCCCTGGCCACCACACCAGTCCTGGGCACAGTGCAGGCATGGATATGGTACGCAATACTGGTGGGGGTCACTCCCGAGGGTGGTAAATACTGTCAGAGACCAGACCTGAAACACACACCACAGACATCAGAAAGGTTGCTATGATGCAGCTCACTCCGAACATTGTACTTAACCTAAGAATTGCTATCTGCCAGTACTCATAGCAACCTTTTGATAGCTGTGTACCATATTCCCAGGTTTAGGGTGGCATTACTAAGGTATGCAAGTGCTAGTATTGGGAGAATGCATGCAGAGCCCAAAGTCCTGCCTCTCCAGGAGGCTTGGGATAATGGGGCCTGTGGGTGCGGGTGTGTCTGCCCTGTTGGCTGCTGCTTTACGGCAGAGGTTCCCAACTCCAGTCCTGCGGTGCCAAATACTGTTCGGGTTTTCATGCTGTCCCTCATGAATATGCATGAGATACATCTGCATACCATGGGGGTGGCGCATAGAAATGCAGCACAGGCATCTTTATCAGAGGCAGCATGGAACTGGAATGGTGTTTGGCCCTCCAGGACTGCATTTGGGAGGCTCTGCTCTAGGTAATGTGCATGTTTATGGTGTCTGTGCACTGTAGGGTAAAATGCTGGTGTTTTGGGCATGTTTACGTCATCTGCAAGAACGGTTCTGCCTGTATTAGCACGTTATAGTAGTGGGTAAAATATGGGGACTGGGTTGGCAGAAACCACAGCTGGGACTTGAACCTGTGACTTTCTGCTTCTGCATACAGTGGTTCTGTGCACTGCACCACCATGTTCTCACAGAGATGGTGCATTCCCTGGTGATACCATGACTGTTGGCTAGGCCACGGTCTGCTCCGGGCAGCTGCCACTGCCCCCTCCACCACCAGTATCCCTCAGCCACCATGCTGACATGCCCTTCTGCTGGTGGAGCTGGCGGTGCGCGGTCTCAGGACATCCAGTGTGCAGTTAGGCGGCTGCCTATGGTGCGTGTTCTGGGGTAGGGGTGCCTGCATAGACGTCCACGCTCCCCCCCAGCCCCGCCTGCCAGTGTTCCGTGCCCTTGGGGGTTGCTGTTGGGTACTCTCCCCTGTGACGCTTTGCGAAACACACTCGTGCCCATGTTGGGCCCTCATCAGCTGCTGTCTGGCTCTACTGTTTAAACATTCCTATGGGCCAACTGAGCATCACCCTAGTCCCTACTGTGGCCCAGCTGCGCCACTGCATGTGCCGCCTGCAGCCCTCTGTATCCCCTTTTCCAGCATCTGCCCGGTTGCCCGTTCCGACATGCCCACCCTGATGCTGCGGGACATGTGCATGCCATAGGAACTCTGTCCGATGGTGGGGAAATCCCTGAGCAGCGCTATTTCACTGTGGGCCCATGCACCTTGTATGGGGACGGAGTATGGACCCTTCCACGAATTATCTCTGTTCTATGGAGCTTACTCGGGGGGGGGGGGTTTGATGTTTCTCATTGCTACCACTATTGGCCAGCTTGGTTGTTGTTTTTTTCCAGTTTGTTGGTGTCATTTTCGGTGTTTCTGTGTCCTTTTGTTCTGTGCACATGTATCACACTTATCACCTTTTTTTTGTTTCCCTGCCTAGGCTGTACATTGCTGACACATAAATGGTTTCTCTCCCCTTTAAAGTGCTTTTACCGGTAGGTTTTCATTCGCGTTGGAATTCAGCTCTGGAAATCAGCGCGTTAGCCTCTCCCCGCCCACTCTCCGCCCATTGACCCCCTTCTCTCCGCCCTCTCTCCACCTTCTGTGGTGTTTTACCACGCCGCGGAGCATTATGCGCGTTAGCGCGTGATAACGCACGCTATAGCGCGTTAACGATCGTTAATGCGCTATAGCGTGTGATAACACGCACTATAGCGCGTGATAACACGCGCTATAGCGCGTTAACGATCGTTAATGCGCTATAGCGCACGCTATAGCGTGCTAACGATCGTTAACGTCGTACAACACGCATTATTCACGTTTACCGCAGTTTAGTAAACATACCCCTAAGTCTTGCTTTTTTGCTCTTCAACCTGCTCTATCTTGGCCATCCCTCAATTGCAACAGCTTGTTTTGGCTCTTGTGATTTCCCTCCTCGACCATTGTAATGTCGTCTATTCTGTCCATCATCTCCAGCTCATTCAGTCAACTTCTATTAAGCTTATCTTTGGTACCCAATGGTATGATCATACCACTCTGCTTTTGATCTTTCTCCATTGGCTCCCGAACTCTGCCCATTTTACATTTAAGTTGCTTGTCCTTGCCCACTGTGCCCTCTATGATTCCACCCCCTTGCCTCCCTTATTTCTTCATACTGTCTCTCATGCCTTCTCCTCCCAGGCTTCTCATCTGCCTCTTCCCCCTCCTTCTCTTTTCCGGCTGGCTGTCTCCAGAGTGTCTGCTTTTTCCTATTGTGGATCCCACTGGTGGAACTCCCACCCTCTTGACTTTAGACAGGAACCTTCCCTCCCCAAATTTAGGAAAGACCTGGCTTTTTCACTATTACTACTGCTAATCATTTGTATAGTGCTACAGATGTAAGACACAGGCCCTGCTCATCAGAGCTTGCAATCTAATCAAGATGAAAAACATTGCAAAACTGGGGACTAGAGTATGGCCAGATACACTTAAGTAGGCAAGAGAATGAGGAGCATCAGAATCCAATAGCAGTCTCAAAGAGGTGGGTCTTCAGCCTGGACTTGAATAATGCCAGAGAAGGAGCCCGATGCACCAACTCAGATAGTTGTTCCAGTCATATGTAGCAGCAAGGTAGAACGAATGAAGTCTGGAGTTGGCAGTGGCAGAGAAAGGCACAGATAAAAAGGATCTGCCAGAGGAGCGGAGTTCCCGAGGAGGCATTTAGAGTGAGATAAGCGAGGAAAGCTAGTGAGGAGCCACAGAATAAATGCACTTGTAGGTAAGTAGAAGTATGAACTGGATTTGGAAATGGATAGGGAGCCAGTGAAGTGACTTGAGAAGAGGGGTTACATGAGCATAGCGACACTGGCAGAAGAAAGCCATGCAGCTGAGTTTTAAATAGATTGAAGGGGAGAAAAATGATTCAGAGGGACACCAGTGAGGAGCAGGTTACAATAATCAAGACTAGTGAGTGGATGAGGGTCTTAGTAGTGTGTGTAAAAAGGAAGGGACGAATTTTGCCAATGCTATAGAGGAAGAAGTGACAGGTTTTAGCTATCTGTTAGATGTGTGCAAAGACAGAGAGAGTAGAGTTAAAGATGACTCCAAGGTTGCAAGCTGAGGAAACAGGGAGGAGTATAGTGTTATCTCCAGAAATAGAGAATGGAGGAAGGGGAGGTGGGTTTAGGGCTTCAGCTCTTCTTCCCTGACTCCTCTAATTTCTAGTCCCCCTGCCTGGGCAGTATTAGCTTCTCTCCACTTTCTTTTTTAATTCCTTTTCTTCAAGATTTAACAATGGAACTTTATGCATCCTCTTCTATTTTTCTTCTCCTTTTCTCTCCCTTCTGCCTCTGCTTGCCCTCTCTGGGCATTTGTTTTACTGTAAAGCACTTCAATAGCTTGTCCAATTTGCGGTATCAAAAATGTTGCAAAATAAAATAAAAATAATTACAGGATAGTAGGAGCAGTACAGAACAGGTGCACCAAACTGCGATGGTTATACAAACTTTTATTAACCAACCCCAATGCGTTTTGGCTGGATGCCTTCTTCAGGGGGTATTTAGCCTCAAAAACAATTTCAAAGATAAACAATTATAAAAACCAGCACTATTTAAATACAAGCATATGCAATAAGAATAAAAACAAGATAAAAGTATAAAACAAATACACAGACACAGGTAAATGAAATAAATAAATGCCAGTGAACCCGTGTAAAGTTAATGAATGCACAATAAAAAACAGATTGATCCTCCCTTTTACAAGGGGTTATACAGAATGTACCAGACAGGATGGTTTGTGCCCTTTTTTCTAATCTGTCCAGTGAGATAGCTTGCATCTTAAAGGAGGAATGGCACCTTCTTGCCTCAGGATCAGCTTTACAAACAAGTCAACTAACTACAGCACACAAGAGAAACCATAGCTAGCAGTCTAGTACCCCCAGCATTGTCAAAGCACAAGCAACTCCCAAGCTTTGAGGACATTTTAGCTGCAGACATTGCCCAGTCTGCATTCATTCCCTTGTCTCCAAGGAGTTCTTCAAGCATCATGTTTCTCAGAAGAAGATTTTCATGGAAGATTTCTCTGTGAATCACAACAAGTGATATATCTCATTTTGTGTTGTTGCAAATTCCTTTATGTCGGCAAGACCAAATGGCCAGTCAAGACAAGAATCAATGAGCATAAGAGTAATATCCGAAGAAGACTTGTGGACCACCCATTGGTGAATCATTAGATGGAATTTCATCACAATCTTGTGAATCTCAAGTTTCTGGTGGTAAAAGTGCTATGTCCCCATTGGAGAGGAGGAGACATGGATCATTTATTGTTGTGTTTGGAACAGAGGTTTATTTATAACCTGAACACAGTGCATCTCATGGTTTCAATTTAGAATACAATTTTTCAGTGTTTTTATGAGTCCTCCTATCTATTTTAATTTTCTTTTTTAATTAATTTTTCCCTTATTTATTCTTCTCTTCTTCTTTTGGTTTTACTTTATTGATTTACTTTTTAATATGTTCTAATTTGTATTTATTGATTCAATCATTCTGTCGTATTACCTTTTCCTTTCCTAGTCTCTTCCTATCCCTTCTTCCCTCTCCCCTCTTCCCCTTCCTCCTTCCCCCTTTTTCCCCATCCCCCCTCCCCCTTGCCTTCCCCTTCTACCTCCTCCCCCTCCCCTTCCCTCTCCCCCTCCTTCCCACCTTCCCCCTTCCCCACACCACCATACCACCACCTCCACCCCCTTTCTCCCTCACTGTCCTTCCCTGTATTTACTGATTTTTGGCTCATTTATTATTTATGATTTTTTTATGATTCTTTAGTTGACATATGGTTCCCCTTCTGTTTTATGGGGTGCATCCTCATGGAGACCCTACATTTTATTAGTTTATTAATTTACATATTTATTAATTATTATTTTTATTCATGTATTAGCTATGTTCGGTGGTTTGTATTTTGAGTCTTGGCCTAATGGAGACCCTATGTTTTATTAGTTCATTTGTTTACAAATTTATTTATTATTATTTTTATTCATGCTTTAGCCACTACATTGTTTTTATTCAAGACCCTGCCAAACAGCCGCACCTTTGTTTCTTATTTTTAGATTACTATTCTTTTGTTAGTGGATCTCAAAAATCTGCTCAATAATATGCTGTATTACCCCTGGCATGCTTTTCATCTGTACACATATGGACCACCTTCTTTTTGCATTGCAATATTGTTTTTCAGTCTTTTTTGTTTTGCTATTTGTTATTCATGCATTTTTATTGGCTGTAACATTTTTGTGGCGACCCGGTTGTTTGGGTACAGTTTAATATGGTCTCATCTATCATTTATTTATTTATCAACAATCCCTCTTTTTTAGCCTTTTTTACTGTTAGTGCCACCCTGACTTTTAACTTTAACTTAAAGTTTTCTTTAATATCTATTCATGTATTATTATTTTTATTATTACATCCCTTCCTGCTTCAAAATAGTTTTTTTAGGTATCTTTATTTTTAGTTCTTTTATTAAGGTGTTTCTGTATTTATTTTCTCTAATAGGACATTATAGATTGTTACACAGTTTTTCCGATTAGCTTTTATGTTTTTTGACCCTCCTATTCACATTCAATAAAGAAAGGATTAGCAGTCAAGAAATTTGACGACGTATTGCTCTTGGTAGAATGGCTATGAAGGACCTAGACAAGATCCTCAAGAGCAGAGATATCTCTCTCCATACAAAGATTTGACTTGTCCAGGCCATAGAATTTTCAATAACATCATATGGATGCGAAAGTTGGACAGTGAAAAAGATGACAGGAAGAAAATTCATGCCTTTGAATTATGGTGCTGGAAACAAGTCAGTACTAGACGAGATCAAACCTAAGCTTTCCTTAGAAGCTCAGATGACAAGACTTCGACTTTCATACTTTGAACATATCATGCGAAGAGAGAGATCACTGAAGAAAGACATAATGCTTGGCAAGGTAGAAGGTCACGGTAAAAGAGGAAGGCCGGCAATGAGATGGATCAATACAATAACAGCAGCTATGGATGCCCCTCTATCAACAATGAGCTGCTTGGCTGAAGACCGAACAAAGTTTAGATCAACTATCATGAGGGTCGTCATGAGTTGACACCGACTCGACGGCACTTAACAACAACAACATTCACCTTCACTCAATATAGTTTTATGCTATCCAACTTGTTGTTAACAGTGATGTTTTTTTACAGATACACTGGACTTTTATGCTTATACCTCCTGTGCCGCGAATGCTACAGCATTTCACTGCCAGCTCCTCTAGTCTTATCTCAGAATATCCTTTTGCTGGTCCTGCCAGCAGAATCCCAAAAGATTTTCATTATCGTTTCACAGTACTAAGCATTAGGGGACCATAATACAGTATGGGGTCTATTCTGTCCTGCGAATAGCGGGGATGGACGTCTCATTGGGACGTCCATCCCCGCTCTTCACCCCCCTGCTGGCCCTGTCAAAAGTCTCCCCGTACGAACAAGACGTTTGTAGGGGGAGGCTTAGATGGGGGCAGGAGGGGACTTTGTGGAGGCAGAGTTAGGGCGGGCAGTGGTGGTCCACAACCCTGGACATACAGAGCTGATTCTGAAGTCGGCCCTTTATGTCCGGGGTCGGCAGACTGGACCAGGGACTTTTTCCACCTCCGAGGTGGAATAAGTCCCCCTGCATGTCGGGGGATAGCAGGCCCAGGCAGCACGAGGTGAGGGGGTGAAGGAGGTTCCTCACAGCCCGAAACTGGCCATGGAAGACCAGATTGGGGGTCGAGCTGTGGGGAAAGGAAAGTGTGGTCAGCGGCCGGGAATCACGGCTCCTGAATGGAGCCATGACGCCATGGCACTGCAGCTCCATTCAGGAGCCTGGCTGAGTTAGCCGGGCATGGGTCTGTATGTGCAGGCCGATCAGAATTGGGTCCCGGCCTGCCCGTACAGACCCTAGACCAGATTCTGATCCCATGGGGCACATCTAGCTCACACGGGATCGGAATCAGGTCTACCTCAGTGTGTCCCGATTCTGATGTGGCATACAGGGGCCTGGACGCACATGTTGAAATGTGCCTCTCTTTCTTTAGTCTGACTTTGTATGGTGTGTGCATTTCAGCTCACTACATAGTCACAGTACGGAATCAGGCCTGTACATGCAGTCGGGACTCAGTCAGGGCTTTTAAATGGAGCTGCGGCCGCCGGCTCCTGCAAAGCTTTCCTGCAGTCCAACCCCTGATCCAGCCATCTTTGGCCAGGGTCAGGCTGCAGGGAATATCCTCGGCCCCCCTGCCCATCTGCATCCTGAGCCTGCCGATCCACAACGTCTGGGGAAGTTATTCCAACTTGGAAGTGGAATAACTTTCCCGTACAAGTTACTGGCTCTGTACATCCAGGGCTGGCTACCACCCACCGCCCGCCCTAACTCCACGCCCGATCCACCCCTTCCCCTCCCCATCTAACTTCCCCATACAACCAGCGGGGGAGTTGGACGCCAGCAAGGGGGGGGGGCACGAATAGCGGGGATGGTCCATGTTTTCAATATGCTGGGTGTTGATTGGCACATCCCTGCTGCGCTGTCATCTAGAAGTATGGAGATCCTGGATTCGCTACAGGGAGAACTATTTTGGCAACTGTTAACAGAACCTACACGTGAAGGGGACATTCTGGACTTGGTGCTTACCAATGGGGAAAGTGTTTCTGATATTATAGTGGGAGATCATGTCGCATCCAGTGATCACCAGATGGTGTGGTTCAGTATTAAGACTAGGGCTGATAAAATCCAATCAAAAGCAAGGGTCTTAGACTTTAGGAAAACTAACTTTGCCAAAATGGGACAATACCTCATGGAGTTGTTAGCAGGATGGGAACAGCTAGGGGATGTAGAAAAGCAATGGGCAAAACTGAAAGGGCATATTTTAAGGGCAACAAACCTTTTTGCTAGAAAAGTAAATAAATGTAAAAGGAAAAGGAGGCCACTATGGTTCTCAAACAAAGTAGCTGAAAAGGTGAAGAAAAAGAGGATGGCCGTCATAAAATACAAGAGATCACAGAGAGAGGATGACAAGCATCAATATTTCAAAAAACTTAGAGAAGCTAGGAAAATAGAAAAGCAAAGGTATAAAAAGAAGAAATAGCCAATACAATAAAATGAGGGGACAAGACATTTTTCAGATATGTTAGTGAGAGGAAGAAATGCAAAAGTGGTATTGTCAAACTAAAGGGTGAAGGGGAGGAACATGTAGAAGCTGATGAGGATAAAGTAGAATTTGTTAACAAATATTTTTGTTCTGTGTTCACAGATGAAGGGCCAGGAGCAAGACCTCAGAAAATACCAACAAATAGGAACAGAAGTAAAGGTGATATTGAATGATTTTTAGAAGACTGTGTTTGTGAGGAACTAGCTAAACTGAAAGTAGACAAAGCGATGGGACCAGATGGGATACATCCGATAATATTGAAGGAACTTGGGAACGTGGCTCCACTGACGGACCTTTCAAATGCTTCTTTAGAGTCAGGACTGGTCCTAAAGGACTGGAGAAAAGCACATATGGTCCCTTTACACAAAAGCGTAAGTAAGGTTGAGGTTGAGAACTACAGGCTCTGGTGAGTAAATTATTGGATATCCTGCTAAAATAGAGGATAGTAAGGTTTCTGGAGTCCAATGGATTGCAGGATCTGAGGCAGCATGGGTTTACCAGAGGCAGGTTTTGTCAGACAAATCTGATTGATTTCTTTGACTGGGTGACTAGAGAGTTGGACTGAGGGAAAGCCATGGATGTGGTGTGCTTAGATTTCAGTAAAGCCTTTGACACTGTTCCACACGGCGACTTATACATACATTGAGCACCCTAGGAATGGATCCTAAAGTGACTGACTGGGTTAGGAAATGGATGAGTGGGAGGCGAGAAAGGGTACAGGTAAATGGAGCTCACTCTGAGGAGAAGGATATTGCCAGTGATGTACGGCAGGGATCTGTCCTTGTTCTGATTCTTTTTGACATCTTTGTTAGTGATATTGTAGAAAGGCTGCAGGTAAGGTTTGCCTCTTTGCGGATGACACCAAAATCATCTATTGAATAGACACCCAGGAAGGAGTAGACAACACGAGGAGGGATCTAGCTATGCTTGAAGAATGGTAGAGAATTTGGCAGCTGAGATTTAATGCTAAAAAATGCAGGGGCATGAATTTGGGCTGCATGAATCCAAGTGAGCGGTACAGTGAAGGGTTGAAGTACTTCTGTCCACAGAAGAGAAGCACCCAGGCATGATTGTTTCTGATGATCTTAAAGTGGCTAAGTAGTTAGAAAAATCAATGGTGAAAGCCAGATGCTTGGATGCATAGGGAGAGGTGATAGTGCCTCTGTATTTGGTGCAACCTTATTTGGAGTATTGTGTGCAATTCTAGAAATCACACCTTCAAAAGGACATACGTAGGATGGAGTCGATGCAGAGTGTGGCTTCCAAAATGATTAGTGGTCTTTGTTATAAAGCATATAGGGACAGAGGAGGAGTGGCCTAGTGGTTGGGGCAAGGTACTTCAGGCCAGAAGGTCAGGGGTTCAAATCCCACTAGAGGACAGCAACCTTGGGCCAGAAGGACTGGGGTTTCTAGTCCCACAGGTGCTCCTTGTGGTCTTGGGCAAGCCACTTAACCCTCCATAACCCATGTTCCCTGTAAAATAGTTCTCTGTGTGCTGTGCTTTCCTGTCTAATCAATGTGTTTATACCTCAAAAATTTCATGTCATGATTTGACAATTTCCAATCTGTAATCAAACTGCTGCTGATCACTGGAAGTAGCGGTATACTAAATAAATAAATGCATACCTTAGAGGAAAGGCAAGATAGAGGAGATATTATAGAGATGTTTAAATACCTCCGTGGCATAAATGCACAAGAGGAGAGCCTCTATCTTTTATCTTTATTATTATTTGATTTACTGCCCTAGGCAGCAAGGCGTCAGAGGAAGCTTGGTTACGAGGGGCCATAGGATGAGGGTGAAAGGGTATAGACTCAGGAGTAATATGCGGAAATATTTCTTTGCAGAAAGAATGGTAGATGTGTGGAATACGAGTATTCTCCCAGTGGAGATAGTAGATTCGAGGACAGTATACAGTATGAATTCAAGAAAGTATGGGACAAACACAGAAGATCTCTAAAGGAAAACAGGGGACTATGGTAGCTGATATGGAAGAGCAGATTAGATAGGCCATATGGTCTTTTTCTGCTGTCATGTTTCTATGTTTCTATCGATCTACCAAGACTGCGCACCAGCGATGCCTACTGGCAAATTATTCATCTTCATGCCAAAGTGTATACTTTTACCCTGGTTGATATTTTCTAAGAGGCTATTTATGTGCAAATATGACCACAGATGTGTGAGAGACTTTATAAAATCACCTTCTTTAATTCTAGTCCTATGGATATCCACTATGAAATAGTTTGAGAACCCTCACACTTAAGTTGGTCTGACCAAGAACTTTTCTCATTGACACACACATACACACAAAAAATAAAAGCTGTGTAACTCAAGCACTTTGAGTTAATGTTTCTCAAAGGCAAGCTTGTTTTTACACATATGTAATTTAGTGATGTTGTTAATGTTTCCTGATTACCACATTACAACAGGAAACCAGCTATAAAAGGTTCAGTAGATAACGGCTTCTTTAACAAATCAAATTTGACATATTTCTAGATCTTTCCTCCAAAACATTACTGCCTCTCTTCAGCATTTCAGAGGATCTGGTAAATTCTTTTTCAATTATGAGTCTTGCAAAAAATGAAAATAAGAAGCAAAAGTCTAGTGCCAGTCCTAAGTCCAAGTTGTGTTTTAGAAACTGAAAACACTGTTTCATAAGCTTCATGGTGGTTATTTCCTGCATTCATTTTTTGTTACTGTACTTTAACTAAGTTCTGCAATAAATTAAATTAGCAACTGAATACATTTGAAATGTAATTAAGTCCTTTATGAAATTACTTTTAAACCATTCTTTGAAGGAATATAGATACCAGATAGAGATCTACATGAAGAAGTACAATAATATGCAAAATGGCTAATCATAACCGGTCAGTTGTAGGGATGCAATCAGAAAAGACATTCTCCTAGAAAAAAAATGAATGCTTGATCTATTGGAATCACTTATTTATTTACATTCTTTTATGTACTGTGCTATTCTGCATCAGTGCAGTTTACATTGAACAAACTGAAATTACATTGAACAGGGCATTATAACTTGGAGATAACTATTTTACAGGGAACATGGGCTATGGAGGGTTAAGTGGCTTGCTGAAGACCACAAGGAGCACCTGTGGGACTAGAAACCCCAGTCCTTCTGGCCCAAGGTTGCTGTCCTCTAGTGGGATTTGAACCCCTGACCTTCTGGCCTGAAGTACCTTGCCCCAACCACTAGGCCACTCCTCCTCTCCACTTGCAATCTTCTCTTGCAATGGTCTGCAAATATTGTACCAAAGGGGGATTCACATTTTGCACCTTTGTAGTAGGAAGGAGTTTAACATTTTCAAAAAGGGCTAAGTACCTCATTAGAAGTGCAAAAGGTTAGGGGCCTGATTTTCATTTGTCCGGATTTTGGAAGGGCAATGCGCCTCGTCAGCGCATAGCCCTCCCCGCCAACCTCTAAATCGGATATTCAATGCCGCGGTGACAGCATTGAATATCCAGTAATTGCCACAAAAGCCAGAAGCCGCCAAAGCTAACTGGGCAGAATGTGATACTGGGCTATACTGGGTAATTAATGCCCGGTTAGCTCCCATGCCTTAAAGATAGGTGAGGGTTTTCTGATCACTAACCGGGCAGCATCCAATATCGCTGCTGCCTAGTTAGCACCATTCTCCACCTCTGCTCTGCCCCAGAATGCCCCGATGCTAATCAGATAGCATCGGGACGCATAGGAGACTTAGATGGGGATATTCAACAGCACTAACTGAGTAAGTGCCGTTGAATATCCCCAACTAAGGCATCTACATGGTTTACTGGGCTACAAACCATGCAGATGCCTTTAGAAAATTGGGCCCTAGGTGCTTATATTTAGAAGCTCAAGTAAATAAAATAAACAAAAATAAAGGTTTTTGAAACAATTTTCTGAATATGGGCATCAAAATGAAGAGTTACTATGAGCTCTCTTAAATCAAGGCACCTAAGTTCTGTGCCCGACACTGGAACTTAACACTGAGCAGCTAGCTTCATTCCTATGACCTGGTTCTATCCCCTTTTAAAGCTTCTCAGTTTAGGATTCATGTGTGCCTAAATTTAGGTGCTCTGTTTTTTTAACTTCAAAGTTTATGGGTCATTTTTACTAAAGTGCAACAGCTGAGGGCCCAGGGTTTAGCATGGGGTTAATGTGTGTTTTCGGCCCAAGTTAGCCAGGAGTTCATGGCCAAAAGGCTCCCACGCAAAACATGCTATGCTACATGAGTACTGTATGAAAATGCTTGTATGCCAATGCTAGAAGTCTAAACAATAAGATGGGAGAATTAGAATATATAGCACTAAATGAGAGGTTAGATATGATTGCACTCTCAGAGACATGGTGGAAGGAGGATAACCAGTGGGACACTGTGATACCTGGATACAAACTATATCGTAATGATAGAGCTGAACAAATTGGTGGAGGGGTTGCTCTCTATGTTAGAGAGGGCATTGAGTCAGAAAGGATTAAAGTTTTGCAGGGAACAAAATTTGCTGTAGAATCTCTATGGATTGAAATTCCATTTATGAAGGGGAAGGTGATGGCAGTGGGAGTATACTATCGACCGCCTGGCCAGAATGAACAAATGGATGATGAAATGCTCAAAGAAATCAAGGAAGCTAACAAAAGCCACAACAGAGTAGTAATAATGGGTGATTTCAATTACCCCGGTATCGACTGGGACAGTGTCACAGCAGGACAAGCTAAAGAGATAAAGTTTCTAGATGAAATAAATGACTGCTTCTTGGAGCAGCTGATTCATGAACCAACCAGAGGGGAAAGCCATACTGGACCTAGTCCTTAGTGGAACGCCAGATCTGGTGCAAGAAATAAGGGTGTTGGGACCACTTGGCAATAGTGATCATAGTATAATCATGTTTGATTTAATCAGTGGAGGACAGATAGTAAAGGAATCCACAGTACTACCTTTTAACTTTCAAAAGGGAGACTATGATAGAATGAGGAATATAGTTCGGAAAAAACTAAAAGGAGCGGTTCCAAAGGTTAAAGACTTACAGCAAGCTTGGGTGTTATTTAAAAATACTATCCTCGAAGCCCAGACCAGCTGTATTCCACGCATTAAGAAAAGTGGAAGAAAGTCCAAAAAACTGCCAGCATGGTTTAAAGGTGAGGTCAGAGAGGCTGTTGCTGCCAAAAGAGCAACCTTCAGGAAATGGAAAAAAGAGCCAAATGATGAAAACTGGAAACAGCACAAGCACTGGCAAGTTAAATGCAAAGCATGATAAGGCAGGCAAAGCGGGAATTTGAGAAGAAACTTGCTACGGAAGCAAAAAACACGAAATAAAGACTTTTTCAAGTACATTCGTAGCAAAAGGCCTGTGAGAGAGTCAATTGGACCATTAGATGATAGAGGGGTAAAAGGGGCAGTAAGAGGAGACAAGGCTATAGCAGAGAGACTGAATGAATTCTTTGCTTCGGTCTTTACTGAGGAAGATGTAGGGATGTTACCCAAGACTGAAGTGGTATTTAAAGGTGATACTGCAGAGGAATTGAGAGAAATATCGCTACACCAGGAAGATATATTACAACTATTTGATAAACTGAATAGTAGCAAATCACCTGGACCGGATGGTATACATCCCAGAGTGTTGAAAGAACTGAAATATGAGATTGAAGACCTGCTATTGGTAATCTGTGAACTTTCATTAAAATCATCTGTAATACCTGAAGATTGGAGGGTCGCCAACGTAACACCAATTTTTAAAAAGGGTTCCAGGGGTGACCCGGGAAATTACAGACCGGTGAGCCTGACGTCAGTACCAGGGAAAATGGTAGAAACCATCATAAAGAACAAAATTACACAGCATGTAGATAGTCATGGCCTAATGGGAGACAGCCAACATGGCTTTAGACAAGGAAGATCTTGTCTTACTAATCTGATCTGTTTTTTGAAGGTGTGCATAAACAGGTAGACAAAGGTGAGTCGGTTGATATAGTGTATCTGGACTTTCAGAAAGCTTTTGACAAGGTCCCCCATCAGAGACTTTTGGCAAAGCTAAAAAGTCATGGGATAGGAGGCAGTGTACTATTGTGGATCGGGAACTGGTTAAAAGATAGAAAGCAGAGGGTAGGGCTAAATGGCCAATATTCCCAATGGAAAAAGGTGAATAGTGGAGTACCCCAGGGATCTGTACTGGGTCCGCTACTTTTTGACATATTCATAAATGACCTGGAAAAGGGAATAACTAGTGAGGTTATCAAATTTGCAGATGACACAAAACTGTTTAAAGTTGTTAAAACCCAAGAGGATTGTGGAAAACTGCAGGAGGATCTGGATAAATTGGAAGACTGGGCATCCAAATGGCAGATGAAATTTAATGTGGACAAGTGCAAAGTTATGCACCTAGGAAAGAACAACCCACACTATAGTTACACGATGCAAGGCTCCACATTAGAAACCACCACCCAGGAAAAAGATTTAGGAGTCATCGTGGATAACATGTTAAAACCCTCCGCCCAGTGTGCAGCGGCGGCCAAGAAAGCAAATAGAATGCTAGGTATCATAAGGAAAGGGATGGAGAATAAAACAAAGGATATTATAATGCCTCTGTATCGCTCCATGGTACGACCGCACCTTGAATATTGTGTGCAATTCTGGTCACCGTATCTTAAAAAGGACATAGAGTTATTAGAAAAAGTACAAAGAAGAGCCACCAAATTGGTGAAGGGGATGGAAGGCTACTCCTATGAAGAGAGGCTAAAAAGATTAGGGCTCTTTAACCTGGAAAAGAGACGGCTGAGGGGAGATATGATAGAGGTCTATAAATTAATGAATGGAGTGGAACGGATAAACGTGGATCAATTGTTTACGCTATCAGAATATAGAAGGACTAGGGGACATGTAATGAAGCTACGGGGTAAACTATTTAAGACAAATAAGAGAAAATATTTCTTCACTCAACGTGTAATCAAACTCTGGAATCTGTTACCGGAGGATGTAGTAAGGGCTGTTAGTATAGCTGGGTTTAAAAAAGGTTTGGACAAGTTCCTGGAGGAAAGGTCCATAAACCGCTATTAAAAAGGGACCCAGGATATCAATGCTTGACCTAGTACAAGCACTGCAGAACCTGTGTCTTTTGGGGAAACTGCTAGGTACGTATGACCTAGATTGGCCACTGTTGGAAACAGGATACTGGGCTTGATGGACCTCGGTCTGACCCAGTATGGCATTTCTTATGTTCTTATGTTCTTAGGTAGGGTTAGAGTGGAGTTGGATGGAGAGCAGGCAGTAGCAGCCAACACGAAACCGCAAGACTTTGGCCTGGGAGGGAACAGCTGCTGGGCCCATTGCAAAGGCAGGGTGGCAAGCCAGCAAAAGAGTTTAATAAGCTTGCTGTGTGTGCGGGTCCAGAATTTTGGTGCCCCCTACTGGCCAGCACCCAGAACAGACCCACCCACTGTCCTGTCCTTGGTACACCACTGTGTATGTATACATATGAGGATAATTTTATAAGGAGGTGCCTTATTTTAGACAGTAACAATGCAAAAAACAGTGGCATTTTAGTCATTTACAGGTCTAAGTAGCAATGAGAAACACTTAACAGAAGTGAAGGGGATCTTGAACGAGTTTCAGAAGACTGTGTTAATGAGAAACTAGCTAAACTAAAAGTAAACCCAGCGATGGGGCCAGATGGGACACACCCAAGAGTATTGAAGGAACCTGAGGAGGTTCTAGGGGCTCCACTGTCTGACCTTTTCAATGCTTCTTTAGAGTTGGCAATGGTCTCAAGGACTGGAGAAGAGGACATGCATGGCCAATCCAAACATCAGGCAAACTAGATGTTGCCTAGGATGGCGGCTTCTGGAGGGCAGCAAAGAGCGAGGCATTCAAAGCTAAACAATAGATTCTGACAGCCATGGGGGTGCAAAACTCAAGGTCTGCCTAGGGTGCCAACACCTTGAACCAACTCTGAGGCCAGTCCTGGGTACATGTGGTCCCTTTACACAAAAGCGGGAGTAAGGATGAGAATGGGAACTACAGGCCGGTTCATAAGACCTCCGTGGTGAGAAAATAAATAGAAACACTGCTGAAATAGAGATAGTAAGGTTTCTGGAGTCCAATGGATTACAGGATCTGAAGCGGCATGGTTTTACCAGAGCCAGGTCTTGTCAGACAAATCTAATTAATTTCTTTGATTGGAACACCAAAGAGCTGGACTGAGGGAGAACCCTACATGTGGTGTATTTAGATTTCAGTAGCACCACTGACATCATTCCATACAGATGACTTATAAATAAATTGAGCATCCTAGGGATGGACCCTAAACTGACTGACTGAGTTAAAAATTAGTTGAGTGGGAGGCGACAAAGGGTACAGGTAAATGTAGTTCACTCTGAGGAGAAGGATGCTACCAGTGGTGTGTCACTGGGATTTCTTCTTGGTCCAATTCTCTTTAACATTTTTGTTAGTGATATTGCAGAAGGGCTGTCGTGTAAGGTTTGCCTCTTTGCAGATGATATCACAGTCTACAACAGAGTAGACACCCAGCAAAGAGTAGGTAACATGAGGAGGGATCTAGCTAAGCTTGAAGAATGGTTGAGAATTTGGCAGCTGAGATTTAATGTTAAAGAAATACAGGGTCATGCATTTGGGCTGCAAAGGTCTAGGGGAGCGGTACAGTATAAGGGGTGAAACCTCTGTCCACAAAAGAAGAGCAGGACCTGGGCGTGATTATTTCTGATGATCTTAAAGTGGCTAAAGAGGTAGAAAAGGCGACAGAAAAAGCCAGAAGTATGCCTGGGTGCATAGGGAGAGGAATGGTCAGCAGGAAGAAAGAGGTGATGGTGCCTCTGTATAAGTCTTCGGCAAGACTTCATTTGGAGCATTGTGTGCAATTCTGAAGACCACACCTTCAAAAGGATAAAAACAGGATGAAGTTGGTGCAGAGAGTGGCCATCAAAATGGTTAGTGGCCTTCATCATAAGGCATATAGAGACAGACGTAAATATCTCAATATCTATACTTTGGAAGGAAGGCAGAAGAGAGCTATGATAGAAATGCTTAAAGGCATAAATGAACAGTAGGAGAACCTCTTTCAATTTGTTTTTTGTTGACATTTTTGTGCTTACAGTCCACAAACTCAAAAGAAACCATATTATCAATAAGAAATTAAAAAAACCCCAACATATCATTTTCCATTACCACAAGAAAATTGCATGGTCGAGCCCACATCAAGGGAGCAGTATTGGAATACCAAATTACACATCAAGCAACAAGCACTACATTAGGAGATAAATAATATGCTAATTCCCACAGGGTTAGGGTTAGGGTTAGGGTTAGGTTCTCTATCCCTTAGGTAAGTTTGCAGTTGAGAGGCATCAAAGAATACAAACGTCTGTCCCTGCAAAGTAATTACACATTTGCAGGGAAATTTTAAATAAAAAGTAGCCCCTAACTGTAAGACTCACTGTTTAATTTCCAAAAACTGACATTACCGAGCCTGGGTCTGATGAGTCACATCGGGAAAACCTTTAACGGCCTGATTCTGTTCTGGACGTGCCGGCCCCCTGTGCGCATTCCTCGTAGCCTGACCCCCGATCTGGCCTCCCAAGGCCAGGGTCAGGCTGAAGGGAATTTCCTCTACCCCCTCCTGCCTTTGCTGTGCCCCCTACCCCCTCCTGCCTTTGCTGTGCCCCAGGCCTGGCATCCCCCGCCAGCTAGGGGAACTATTACACCTCAGAGGTGAAATAAGCTCCCTGTACAGGCAGCCAGCCCCAGACGTACAGGGCCGACATTGGAATTGGCCCTGTACATCCGTGACTGCAGAACGCCCACTGCCCACCCTAACTCCGTTCCCGCAATGCCCCTTTTCTGCCCCCGTCTTACCTCTCCATACAACATGCGGGGAAGTTAGTTGGGGTTGGCAGAGGGGCCAAATAGCAGGGATAGAAATCCCAATGGGACATCCATCCCCACTATTCATGCCTCGGAATGACCCTGTAAGTTTATAGCCGCAAAATAGCTCATCTTTGTGCTGAAAATATCCTTTAATGGATTCTGCCCCCAGTGTAATAACTAGGGTGCTCCATTTACTTATTACATCTAAAGAATCTTCTAGAAAAGCAGTCAAATCCTGGCTGGATAAAGGGTGAAAGGACTCCATTTCTACTTCACCATTACTCATCACTCTAATTTTACTAGGAATGTAAAAGACTTGCTGAACATCCACTACCTCTGAAAACTTAAAAATTTCTGCAAAATATTTCTGAAGAAGAATCTCGGGAGAAACTGATGAAAATTCAGAAAATGAAGATTCCTTGCAAGAGCCACATTCTCCAAGGCCTCCAATCTAGTTTGTATATACAAAGAATCTTTAATAAAAGCTATATTAGATGCAATGCAAGACTGGACCTGGGGATGGGCTTGAGCCACAGACTTATTCAAACAACTGAACTGTTTATCCATTTCAGAAATCTTATCAACTACCCCATGAGTAGGGACCAACCAAATTCACGATTTCACGGCCTTGACATTTTCCGTGAAATTGTCCGTCTTCCATGAAAAATGCGCACTTTCATGAAATTCGGTGAAATTCAAGGAAATTGTCGATTATCTAAAACTTCACTGCAGATCAGCAGTCCCGCGCTTCATGAATTGCAATAGAAGAAAATGCCATTAGCGCTGATTACCCTGGTGCTGCTCTCGCTGGAAACCTGGTGAGCCTCCTGCCAATACTGAGCCCCTGTAGGTCTTAGATACCCCGTGCCCTCATGTGCAACATCTAAACCTGGCTCTTGTGATGTTGCTGCTACTCCGAGCCGTTTAATAGCTTACAACTTGCCTTATAAGCTAGTCTAAGGTAAAGGAGAGAGCCGGCGATCTGTTGCAACTACCTGTGCGGCCCGGGTGTGCTGTGCTGCGACGGTCATCTGTTCGGGTGGTGAGCTTGATGGTAGGAGAAGCGTGGGTGTGCTGGTGGTGCCCTTGCTTTGCTGTCAGGCTGCCTTACTGCAATTTCGGGGCCCATGCTGCTGCAGCCATTACCACATGGCCCTGGAACGCAGAACTCCCTCTCATGAGGGGAAGAGAATGTTTCCAGTGGCTGCAGAGCCCTTCCGGTTGGCGTCTTGAAGGAAATTTCTTTGTGGACTCTTCTGGACAGATAACTCCCCACACTTGCTGCACAGGATTTCTCTTTCTGCTGCTGCCCGAATGAGGACCTGCATAATGTCAAGTACTTCTGTGCCCATGAATTCTCCGTGAAATATGACGAATTTTCAGAGACCTTCCGTGAAATATGGCATTTTTTTCCGTGAATTTGGTTGGTCCCTACCCATGAGTAAAGGTACACAAAGATGCTACTGTTGCTGACAATTTCACATCTATATTATTAATTGCCCCCAGTAGATCTTTTAGAGTTACGTCACCCTCAGCTGAGGGAGACAAAACCCCCAATATCCATTGGTACCACAGGTTTTGGTATTGGAACACAGGGAACAAAGTCAGCGACAATGTCATCCAAAATCATAGAGGACAAAGCTGGTACAGTTAGGGGTGGGGAGGTCCGGTTATCAGGGCTCAGTAAAACCCCATCCAGAGATAGCAAGCTGGAAGCCAGAAGAATCAAGTGTCTATCCAAAGGACCCAATGTCTTACCTTGCACTCAGGCAGTAAAAGCTACATTTGTGCTGGATTTATTCTTACATTTCTCCATCATAGGAGTCCTCTCTTACACAAGTTCCTCATCCTCGGGCCATGACACACAGGCGTGTGTGTCAGCTGGTGATTTAAAAAGGGCCCGAGGTCCTCACCAAGGTAGGTCCTCAATACCTGCCCTCCCCAAGAGCAGACACCAGCAAACACCAGGGCTCCAACAGGACAGATATTAACTCTGATCTCTCCTCCACATAGGGTTGCCAACTTTTTCACTGAGGAAAAACCCGACACCTGTGGCTCGCCATGCCCCACCCATCCTCCGCCCCTAGTCCCACCCCTGACCCACGCCCAGTCCCACCCCTGCTGCACCCCAGCCCCACCCACAAAAATTATCAAGGATAAGTGTAGGCTAACTCCCTTGGTCAGATAATAATTAAACTGGGAACCCCAAAAGCCAAACATGAAATGTACAACACTGGAGAAATAAAACTATAAAGTAATTTCCTCTTGCGCTAAACAAAAACGCAAAGATGTTAGCAATTGTAGTGAGGAATGTCCTCAAAAAGAGATGGAAATAGGGGAAAATCCTGTTGGAGTAAATAACACTGCACTGACACACAGAATTTTCAAGCCAGAGATGAAAAAAACACAGCTCTCTGCTGAGCTCAAGCCACACCTCAGCTCAGAGGAGGAGACAGGTGTGTTCACTGATTGGTCACGCCCAGGGGAAGGTCAGGGAGTGCAGGGAAGTGAACCCTTTTTAAATCCTCAAGCAATGCAGAGAGGGAGGAGAGAAGGAAGAGAGAGGAGAGAGGGAAGAGAGAGGAGAGAGACGGGAAGCAGTCCAGGAAGGAGTTCAGGAGGAACTGCCGGAAGGATAAGCAAGCTAGAACCTTGGAGCAGGGCAGAACCTGGGAGCAGTGAACATTGGAGACAGGAACATCCCTGGAAGAAACGTTACTGCAAGGTAGAGCCTGGGAACAAGAAAGTTAGCAGAGCAAACACGTGGAGAAACGGTAGTTGGACCTATAGCAGCCAAGGCTATAACAGCAACAGAGAAAGCCAAGAGGAAAACTATCAGCCGAGCAATTACCAGAAGGCCAGTGGAAATAGCAATAAGAAAGCTGAGCTCCAGACCCTGGGAGATAGCAGGAGAAAAGGTACCAGCGCTTATCCAAAAGTCCCTGGCAAAGGTAAAGCTGATATTTCCAATTTTAACTCTTTGCTTGAGAAGCTTTTTACCTATGCTAACGTTCAAAAGACTAACCGAGCACAGTTAGCTGATAGCAAGTGGGGGAAGGGATTTACCCTTGCTGGAAGCTATCCCTCTGATAAAAGCAGGACAGCTGAACCCTCTGGGGCAGGAACCATAAGCAGGCTTTTATCAGACAAGGAAGATGTTTATCCTAAGGAAAATGTGCATAAACAAGCTGAATTGCTTTTAAGCCAATTTCAGGAATTTCTGGAAGGGAAGTCAGGGAAAGATAATAAACCTGACAAAGATACCTTTAATTCTAGCTCTGAAGAAAGTATGCAGGTGGATGAGTATTTGCTTACAATAGAATATGAACCTTCTGCTATGGACTGTTCAACTTGTCTTATAGAAAAGAGCAGTGTTACAGAGCATTGAAAACTATATGAAGGAATACAGAGTAAATTTGCCATACCTGCTGCCACCTTGGAAAGCTTTGCAAGTTATTTAACAAGCTTAATCACCTGTTGAAAGTAAGAAGCCGCGCTGTACAGAAAAACAGCTGTTTCAGTTCATGTGTTTTTTCTTGAGTGACCACACGAGGCAGTGCCTAGTGAAAGGCAGAGGAACTGTGAAACAGCCAAGTAGAGCTGAGTTAATTTCTGTTGCATTTCCTGTGTTTGTGTTTCAATCTTTATGTTGGAGTTGCATCCTTTTTGCGTTTGTTGTACTGAACTTTGATGCGCTGGAGAAAATCCCCACAAATAAATATTCTTGCAGCCTTGCCTACTCGAGTCATAACTACAGCTCAGTCCTTAAGGGAGACAAGCAAACTACAGGACCCAGAATTCCTGGGGACAACTAACACAGCTTTATTCCAAAAAGGACATTCCAAAGGCCACTCCTACCTGTAAGCCCTTGGGCCCAGGTAGGAGGAATGTTGCACAATACACACTTCCCAGACCAGACATATTCCAGTTAATAAATTCAAAATAAAAAGTATTTTTCTACCTTCTGTTTGGGCATTTTATTTTTCAGTTGCAATTGCTCCAGTCACTTTCTTCTGGTTTCTTCTGTCTTCTGCGAGCTATCCATTTGTCCTTTCTTCTCTTTTAGATGTTTTCCATTCTCTCTCTATATCTGCTTTAACATACTGATCGTTTCCCTTTTGCTCTTTCCCCCATTTCTTTCCTTATTCCTTTATTATCCACTCAAATTTCACTCTTCCATTCTCAATCCCCTCTTACTCTCCCAATACCCGGCCCATCGTAGACTTTTCTTCCACACAAAATATCTTTTCCCCTCTCCATTCTCATTCTCATTCCCCATCCCCTTCTAGTCCTCCCCCAAAATCAGCTCCCTTATAGTTCTAGACCCACCCAGCATCCACTCCCTTCTGGTCCCATTCTTCCATGCCGCCACATCAGCCCATTTCCAGTCCTATTCTAGCCCATCACCCATTTTCAGTCCAAGCTCCCCCCATCAGCCCATTTCTAGTCCTATTCTAGCTCCTCATCAGCCCATTTCCAGTCCTAGCCCCACATATGCTCTTTTCCAGTTCCAGCCCCCCATCAGTCAATTTCCACTCCAAGCTCCCCCATCAGCCAATTTCCAATCCTACCCCCCTCGTCAGCCCACTTCCAGTCCTATTCCAGCCCCCATCAGCCCATTTCCAGTCATATTCCAGCTCTTCATCAGCCCATTTCCAGTGCTAGCCCTCTCTTCACAGGCCATTTCCAGTCCTAGCCCCCCCCCATCACAGCCTCTTTCCAGTCCTAGCCCCCCCACCATCACAGCCTATTTCCAGTCCTTGCCCCCCCCCCCCACCATCACAGCCTATTTGCAGTCCTAGCCCTCATCACAGCCCATTTCCAGTCCAAATCCCCCCCAACCATCACAGCCCATTTGCAGTCCTAGCCCCCCTAATCACAGCTTATTTCCAGTCCAAGTTCCCCCTCCCCCCACCATAGCCCAATTTCAGTCCAGCCCCCCCCCATAGCCCAATTCCATTGCAGCCCCCCCCATAGCCCATTTCCAGTCCAGGTCCCCTGCCCTAGCCGAATTCCACACCAGGCCCCCCCCAAGCCCATTTCCCGTCCTGTTTTCCCCCCCTTAGCATATTTCCAGTCCATGTCCCCCCCTAGCCCATTTCCAGTCCAGGTACACCCTCCCCCCCATAGCCCAATTCCAGTCCAGATCCCCCCATAGCCTATTTCCAGTCCAGGTTCCAACCCCCCCCCCCCACATAGCCCAATTGCCGTCTAGGTTCCCCACCAATAGCCCATTCCAGTCCAGGTACATGCCCCCCTAGCCCAATTCCAGTCCAGATCCCCCCCCTAGCCTATTTCCAGTCCAGGTTCCTCCCCCCCATAGCCCAATTCCAGTCCAGTCATCCCCCCAATAGCCTATTTCCAGTCCAGTCCCCCCCCCCCCATAGCCCATTTCCAGTCCAGGTACACCCCACCACAGCCCATCCAGTCCTTGGCCTCCCCTCCCCCCCATCAAAGCCCATTTGTAGCCCTAGCCTCCCCCCCTGACCAGCCCCGCGGCTGTGTGATGTGCTTCAGAGGGAGCCGGGGAAGCCCGCGTGAGGCCCCGGCTCCCTCTGTACAACCGCCAGCGTGAAGATCTTTTTCCTTCACGCTGGCGGTTGTTTCTGTGAAGCTGCGAATGCTGGGAAAGGTTAAAGGGCATTGCCACGTGGCAAAGGTGTGGTACAGTAAAGGCTGGTCTAACTTGACTGCTGGGTTATCTTTCCGGCAATCCAGGCAACCTGAATATTTGATGTCGGAGCACGGATATGGCTCTGGCATCAAATACCTGGCTTTAAGGTTCAGCAGCAGCGGCTAGTCACTTTAGCAGTGCTAACCATTGCCACTAAATATCAAGCCCAATGTGTGTTAATGCAAAGCCTCCAGGGTAATTATCAGGGGTCATGGCCAGCATGTTCCCATTGTGTGGATGGATACCCTAGCGCATGGTGCTATTATTGCAGGGTCACTGAACTCCATGTACTGAGGGGGTGTTAGATGAGCCCATGCTAATGGCAAAATTGCCAGTGCATGATACACATCAACTTGCACCATGCATAGTTTTAGGAAGTGTGCAGACCTGCAAACCACTTATAAAGTGCTCAGCAGGATATTCAGCTCCACTAGCTTTGTCAGTGCGACACTCAGCCACTAACTGGTTATCTTGCAGTGGCTAAAGTTAGGCACTTGAAAGACTCGGCTAACTTTAGCCACTTTAGCTAACTGGACAGCGGCTGAATATCTCCGCTAACCGGTTTGCTAACGTGCCATCTGGCCAACCCGGATATTCAATGCCTGTGGCTGGATATGGCCCCAGCATTGAATGTGCAGGTTCAATGGCGACAGCTAGCTGTTTTATCAGCGCTAGCCGCCACTACTGAATATCCCTCTCATTATGCGTCTTTTCTAGTTATTCACATATGTATGTGGTCTCCTATAAACTTCCTACCAGCATACCATCCACGCTTTGGCATGAAGGTGCATATTGTTCTGTTAAGCATATTGTATTGTTAATCTACACGTGTATCTCACGAGAAGGTGGACATGATTACACATAGAAGGTGTAGTCTTTTCCATATACATTAAGGGCCCAATAATCTGCGGTGGCGGCTAGCGCGTATACAGTGACTAACCGTTGCTGCTGAACCCTAGATCTGGATATTTAATGTTGGCAGAATATTTGGGCCCTGGTATTGAATATCCGGGTTGCCCAAATTGCGATGAAGTTAACTGGGTAGTGGTGATATTCAGACACTGTCCAGTTAGCTTCTGCGACAAACGTTAGGCCAGCTTTCAGCTCACCTATCGCCGCATTCCAATAACTATGCAGTAGCTCACTATCACTGCTGCCCAGTTATCAGCAGGTGCCACCCCCAGAACACTCTGCTGTTAGCCGGCTAGCATCACGGCACTAACCGTGTTAACATGGGCGGAGTCATGAAGTACACATAAAATGCACCTTTATGCGTGTATTTCAACCAGGTCCATTTACACCCAAGCTGATCTCTATATAAGTGCATTTTAGTTGCAATTTTGGCTCCTTTTATAATGGTATTTTATGAAGACATATAGGCATCTATGTGGCTTTATAAAATGGGCACCTACTTGCCCCCTCCACCTAGGTGACTATCAAAAAATGACTCCCATAGTACTGGATGTATAAATCCCCATTTTACAAGGGACGTCTAGATCAGAAATGGAATGCTCAATTTAGGATGTTCAAAATTTCCAACCTATTTTACAAAAGGCCTACTAAAAATGAAGCCTTTTGCAAAATATGTCTAATGCTAAGGGAAATACAAATATATTTACCTATATGTGCAGAGGGAGCAACTATTCTATAAAACAACATGTTTAGAAAATGAGCAGCATCACTCAGTATCTTTGGGAGGGATTTTAGAAGCCCTATTCGTGAGTTGGACATCTGAAAATGGCCATTTGGATGTGCAAAGAATGGAGACATCCCTAGAGCCATTGTAGAAGCCAGTGTATATAAACACATCCAGCATGGGAACGTCCATATAGCACAGGGAGCGGGTGGAAGTATGGCCTGGATGGAGCAAGGGAGCTGCATGTAGTTTACGATTTCAGAACGGCACAAGCGTGTGTGGCCCTAATCAATGAGGCGTCCACCCCTATACCTGCTCCTGACCACAAATAATGTGAAACAAAGTGCTTGTTTCATGGATGCAACTCTTCCAGGGGAAAAGGCATAATGCGCTTACACAGCTGAAGAAACCCGAGCATAAATACAAACTCCAAACATATTACTGGCCTGTCATTGCACGTGAAAGTATCTGAACTGGCAGGCCAGGACATGCACGTCTCATAGCATAGTTACTCCCTTCTGAAATATCCCTGCCAGCATTTCCAAGTGCCCGGTTCTGATGCCTTGCAAGCTGGGGATGTCCACTTTAGTGAAATGGCCTACACCCATGCAATACCCAGCCTTGCACGGGGCCCACCTTCATTACCAGTTACAGGGACGTGGAGACAGAGCAATTTCAGAAGGCACCGCTGCCACGTCTCTGGTTTTTGGACGTTCTGCTCTGCACATCCTAGATTTTTCCTAGACGTCCCTTCTAAAATCTCTACCAAAAAAGCCCCAAATTAGTGATAAATAAATATACTATCCAAAAAATCACCAAAATTACCCCCTAGAAAATGTTTTTGTTTGTGTATATTTTTGTCGGATGTCCCTGAAGAGGGCACACACTGTAATCTGTGCTCTCCACTCAGTCACATCCCTTTTAATCAAAACTTAAAAGTAGGATTAGGCAACTACTTAACTTTATCAGAAGTACGGTTTCTTGATAACACAATTCTGTCGCAGGCAGGATTATTCAGCAACTGGGCTTTGTCGTTAGAATGCAGGTTTCAAAATGCCTCACAGGACGTGCACGTTTCGGGACTGGCTCCCTGTTTCAAGAGCTGTCATCACGAATTTTCATCAACTGCCCTTCTAAAATGCCACTTCACATGTGCAAGTGCCAGCAATTACAAGTGAAAGTGTTAACTTTTGTTACTTCCGCCTACAAATGCCTGCAATTATCCTTTTAAGAGCCATAATTCGGAAAATTATAGAGGTCATTTTAAAAGCATCTACGTGTGTAAATAGTGGCATTTGCGTGTGTAGATTGGCTACATATTCAAATAGCAATTTCAGAAAGCCGCTCTTTACACATGTATGTAGATGTACAGGATGCAGGATACGTACGTCAGGATGTGGTTTACATGGGTCAAAGAATTATGCATCTATTTTCCATTTTAAAATAGCAAATACACAAAGTGGCATTTTAGAAAGGACATCCAAGTGCAATGTGGGGTATTTGTGGCTAAACGTGCAGAAAAATTTTAAGGATGTCTGTGTTTCAGCCTGATTTTAGAAGCATAGACATCCCCAATCTGGACATCCTCAGCTTCATCCACACAGAAGTCCTGGCTGCAGAATGGTGGGGTGGAGACGTCTAGCACATTCGGGTTTGCATATGGGGACAGCCAGTGGTGTGGCAAACTGGAAATATGAGCCCCCCCTTCCCCGGCAATGGGATAGGAGCTTACCTCCTTCTCTACACCTTCTGGATGTTAGGCAGCAAAACAAGCACTTTTCCGCTGCCTATTCATGCCTGGAGCAGGTATAAACTTCGACATAGAACGGGACGTACAGGGCATTTCTGGAATCAGGCAAGGATATCCAGGTTCTTCATGCCACAGGCATGCTTACTCTACACCCTCATTTAGATTTGGATGTCATCATGTTGAGGATGTCCACAGCAATGTTTCTGTGTTTTGAACATCTCTATGTCTGTTTCAGACCTCCAAAGCACAAAGAGAACTTCTAAAATAACTCACATAATCAAAAAGATTTCCTCATTGAATTTTGTGCCTGATCCGATGTGAACACAAGTATTATAGAAGTACTATTTTTGGCCAGGGCATAACATGAGGGATTGAGGGGGTTAATGCCCTTAATCCCCTATGTTTTATTTTTGCCTTCTAAGAAGAAAAAAATACTTTTGTGGCATGAGTAGGAGTAGATGGTAAGAGGATGAGAAGAAAGGAGGTGAAAAGAATGAGGATTCTGGTTCAGTGAGGGAAGATCTGGGATCATAAAAGGGAGAACAAGTGGATCGACTCTCATACCCCTCCTCCTAATGCTGCTTTCTTCTTTATACACATGCACCCACACCCTTCAATCTCCTCTTTCACTCAAACACACACTCCAATCCCCTCACTTACACACTGTGGCACCAAAGGTCCCCTTAAGAAGTCAGATAACAAAGGTGGGGGGAGGGGGGCGGCAGGGAAGTCCCCTCAGGGCTAATCTGTTCCTCAATCCCAGACAAAAACAGGGCAGATCCCCTTCCTACAGCTTGAGGAGGCCCCTAGTAAGCGGTATGCCAATAGCCACAACCCCACGTAGGTAGGAAAAATACTCAGCAGAGTTAAGGGTAGGAAAGTTCCTGTTGTCAGGGAGACTGGGGGAGGGGCAGAGGACCTGCAGTTTCAGTGGGAGCACAATCAATATGTGCTCCCTTCCAGGAGCCAATCACAGTGTTAGAGGGAGGTAACTGTTACCCTGGAAAACCAGGGGTGTGATTAGGGCAAGGGAGTTCCCCTGGGATAGAGGGGCCCCAGGAACACGGCCACGGGCAGAAGGATTTAAACATATTGAAAAGCCTCCTGTGGACAGCCAGTCAGCCTCTGAAGGGTCAGTAGATGACATGGAAGGGAAGCTATGGAAGGAAGTCCTCTGGACCTGCTTGTTTCGGAGGAAGGAATGGAGGTAGAGTGGGCCAGTGGGCTGTGAACTTTATTCTGTTTTGCTGCTTTGTTTTTGCTGGATTGTTTGAGGGTGGTGCAAGAGGGAGGTGTGACGAGAGAGTAACCACAGTGTGAGCACCTCCCCACCCTTTCTTGCCCTACTGTTTGAGCCATAGTGGCTATTTTGCCTAGTTTGGGGCTCAGAAAGGGGAATTACATTTTGTTTTGTATTTTGCCTAGAAGAGTAACTGAAAAACTGTTTTGTTTTCCCTGTTGGGAGGAACTGAACTGTGTAGAAAAGCTGGGACTATAACTATGTGGGAATTGTTTTTAGAAAAGACTGGTGTCTTTAGGGCTGAACTAAGCATATGCCTAGGCTACGGCCTGTAGTGTGGCTGATTTGTTTTTTTTATATTTCTGCTGACTTTCCGGGGGGCGAGGAAACTAGGTCTTTTGAGCTACGGTTGGAACTGTGGTGAACAGAACTGGAAGGATACAAAGGGGGTCCTGCAGACATCCCTACTTTTGTTCTTTTACTGGTGCTGTCACCTGCCCGCTATCTGCATCAGCTGATGAGATTTGCAGAAGCACTACCTGAAGCAGACTACCCAGCAGCGGATGAACCCAGCACCAGGTTACAACACATTCATCCCTTCTGATCTTACTCACTTACCCCACACTGCCTGTCATCCACTTAGTCACAAATGAAACCCCTACTGACAGTCTCCTTTCCTCTCTCCCCCTCCCACTAATGATCCAGGCTCATCAGTAGATGAAGAGAATTGTGGTGTGATGCCTTGGGCCACTTCCTCTCTGCTTTCTGGGCAAATAACATCCCGAGTTAAACTTTGAAGGAACATTGTAATGCATTGCATTGCATTCTAAAGCCTGACCTTCAGATCCCAGTCATCAGAGCAACAGGAAGTTGCTTTCTTCCTCTTTTGCAGAGCCTGGATTAATGAGGTGGAGAGATGCTGTAGCCAGCCCACTGCTACATTTGGCTTGTTTTATTCCTGGTGTCCTGTGGTGATCCCATGGGGGCTGGTTGCAGCTCTTAGTGTGCCTGTAGAATGGTGAGAGATCAAAGGTTCTGCTCTTGCCTTCTGCCATCACGTTGATGGTGTGTCTAGAAGAGCAACATCCTGGGTCAAGTTGCTGCAGATACTATGTAGTTATGAGAAGTACATTAATATATGCTGCTCTGCTCTGGCACTTACTTACACTCCAGCTGAGCATTGCATGTCTGTCTGGTGGAGGAGTGCACACACGTGAAAGGTAGATAGATAGACATCTGAATTTTGCCCTTCGTATGGTGAATAGCTTTCTAGATCCAACACTAACTCAAGATTTGCATATATTGTCAGGTAATATAACCTCATCTGAGAAACAGCTAGATACTGTCAGGATGGCAGCATTTAAAGATACTAAGGGGTATGTTTTTTTTTTTTTTTGTAAATCATTTTTATTAAACAAGGCATCAAATGTACAGGGAACAACCAGCATAACCAAGCGTGTACAATTTAACAGAACATAACAAAACCGGCACCCGGGTGGGGCTGTATCTTCTCCTCCACCCGGTTCTGATAGCCAGAAGTATTAGACATCCATCCACACCACAGTTTTCCATTATCTTCCCTATCTACCTCCCCCCATACCTCCCCCGCCCTCGTCCCACCTCTCCCTACAAGCGGCCTTCCCCGCCGTCCATCCCTACCCCACCTGGGCCATTACATACAATACTCCAGCTAATAATAGGCCTGGAGCACTTCATTGCGGATAGCAGGACGTAAAGTGTGGATATAGGGCTCCCAGGTCAGTAAGAAGGATGTCCAGCGCTTAGCCCTACCTCTCGCCCCTCGTTTCTCCAATTGCATCAGCTGGTGAAAACTGTTGCGCCACTCCCAGAAGGAGGGAGGAACCGCCATCTACGGAGCAGCGGACCCTTCCCCACCAGGCATGCCTTCCTAAGTAATAGGCGCTCCCAGCGACCCTTAGGATGGAGTGGTCCAAGCTGATCCAACGCCACAAGAGACCCCGTCCAGTCAATCCGCTGCCGCAACACTCCACTCAAATAATTCCGAATCTGCATCCAGTATCGGCGAACTTTCGGGCAGCCCCACCACATATGCCCTAGGTCAGCCAATAGCAATCGACACTTCGGGCAGCTCCCATCCAATGTAAGATGACTGCGAAATGCTCGTCTCGGGGAGAAGTGGGCTTGGAGGACACACTTAAACTGTATCTCTCTCCAGCGAGCCCCGTCGACCAGTTCCCCGACATTTCTCAAGGCCCGATGAACCGAACCCGGCTCCACCTCCACCCCCAATTCTCTAGCCCACAAGCGCTCCTCCCCTGAGTAATCAATCGGGGGCACCCACTTATCGATACGTCGCTTCAACCCGGCAATAGATGGCGGAGAATCCGCCCCGAGATCAAAGAACTCAAGGATCCGCGCAGCATGTGTAGCCACGAGCCCCCTCCTAGGTAACGAGGCTACATAGTGGGAGATCTGGGCGTATGCAAGAAAATGTCGATAGTCCAGCTCATACTCCCCCCGTAGTAGCGCAAAAGATTTACACCTCCCTTCCAGGTCCACAAGATGTCCTATATGCCGAATCCCCTTCTGTTCCCAGAGCCGAAACATAGTCGTGTCCGTTCCCGGGGCAAATCGAGCGTTCCCTTGCAGGGGCAACCAGCTGGAAACTTCCGAAGATTCCCCCCACCATTTATTGAACTGCTACCAGGAACACCGGGCCGGCCATACTAACGCACTCCGAGTTACCCAACCCGGTAAACTCGAGCTGGCCAGGTGTAAAGCCGCCAACAAGGTCTGCGGGGCCATTAAGGCCGACTCCAGCGCACGTGGGGTGTAGACCTCAGTTTCCCCCAACCAGTCCCCAATATGTCGCGCTTGGCAGGCCAGGGCATATAGCCGTAGGTCGGGGATCCCTATCCCTCCATCTCTCCATCTTCGCTGTAGACGATACAGAGGAATACGAGCCCGTGCCCCTCTCCATATAAAACTCCGGAAGACCCGTTCAAACTCTCGTAGATCACATTTCCGCAGCCATACTGGAAGTATCTGCAACCAGTAGAGTATAAGGGGCAAAATCACCATGCCCAGAGCCGCTGCCCGTCCCAATAAGGACAGGGGGAGAGGTGCCCACGCCTGCAATTGCAGGCGAGTCTTAGATAAGATCCGGCGGACGTTCACTTGGTATAATTGCTTGGGATCTCTAGTCAGCGAAATACCGAGGTAAATGAAAGATTCCTCTGCCCACCGAAGGGGGAAAGATTCACCCCAGTCGGCTCGGAGGGTGCCCCCCACATCTAACACCTCGGACTTGCCCATGTTAATGCGCAGTCCCGCAAAGCTCCCGAAACGCGTAAACTCCTCTAACAGCCTCGGAAGGGAGGTCCTCGAGGCCGTCAAATGTACAAGCAGGTCATCGGCAAAGGCCGCTATCTTAAACCCAAGGTGACCCATTTGCACCCCTTTAATCCCCGTCAATACCTCGATCTTACGTATCAGCGGGTCAAGGGACAAAACAAAAAGCAGAGGGGGAAAGCGGACACCCCTGCCGGGTACCCCTCTCCAGTCTAAACGTATCTGATAAGGTTCCATTACAAAGCACACTCGCCGTGGGGTTATCATAAAGGAGCTCCACCATGTGGCAGAAAGACATTCCAAGCCCATATTTCGGTAGCTGGAACTTCAAATACGACCAGCCCACCCGGTCAAAAGCTTTCTCAGCATCAAAGCTGATCAAGAGTGAGGGGGTACCGCAGCGGTGGACCCATTCCAAGGACGCCAAGATCTTGCGCAGATTTCGCACCGCATATCGGCCTTTCACGAATCCAACCTGGGACTCGTGAACCAAGTCCCCAAGAACCGAGGCAAGCCGGGTTGCTAAAACTTTAGCCAATATCTTCAGATCGAAGTTAAGTAAAGAAATAGGCCTGTAGGACTCTGCGTGTGTGTGATCTTTACCAGGCTTAGGAAATAAAATAATATGGGCATGATTTCCACCCCAAGTAAACGTCCCTTGTGCAATCCGGTAATGATAAACCGCCATCAACGTTGACGGTAACAGATCTCCCAGCAGTTTGTAAAACTCGGCCCCTAAGCTATCCGGCCCCGGGGCTTTGCAATAGCTCGCCTGTTGAATCACCAAAGCCACTTCCTCCTTCGTAACCGGCACCTCCAGACTCGCCCGCTGCTCCGCATCTAGTTGGGGGATCTGCACGTCTCTCAAGTACTCCTCCATAGCAGCACCCGGATCAGCCCCCCTTGAATACAGCATATGATAAAACCGACGAAAGATCTGAGCGATCTCCCGACTCTCTGTTTGCAGCCTACCCTGTGCATCGCGCAAAGCCGCTACTGTGCGGGTCGCCCCCTTTCCCTGAAGGCACCGGGCCAACAATTTCCCAGATTTATCCCCGAAACGGTAGAGTTGGTATTTATAGTACAGAAAGGACTTCTTAGCCCTCTGATGGATTAATTCATTAAGGGCCGATTGGGTCTCCCATAACAGCTTCTTGTTTGCCACCGATGGGCTAGCAGCCTGACGACGTCTGGCTCGGCAGACCTGCGCTTCAAGGCGAATAATCTGCTTCGCTACCAGTTTACGCTTGCGTGCCACATACCCTGTGATGTCTCCCCGTAGGACCACTTTAGCCGTTTCCCAAAAGAGTTCGGGAGTGTCGCGATGCTGCCCATTATGAGTGGCAAAGTCCTGCCATTTCTGCTTGAGAAACAAAGAGAACTCGACGTCCCGACACAAGTCAACAGGGAATCGCCAGATACGAGCAGGTGGGGCCACATCCCGCCATTCCAGATCCACCCAGATTAAGGTGTGATCGGAGATTTCCAGGGGGCCAATCTGCGCATCAAGGACATAAGTAAAGAGTCTTTCCGAGACTAGCACATAATCAATTCTGGCGCTAGTGCCATGCGCTCTGGACAGGTGAGTAAAATCACCCTCCCCGGGATGGAGAAGTCGCCACGGGTCCACCAACTGTAACCTGCGCCGCAGGTGTTGCAAAGCCCTAGTGCCCTGTTGTCGTGCCCCTCCACCCCCGTCTCTGGATACATCCAACGCAATATCGAACACGCCATTAAAATCACCGGCCAAAATCAAAGGGGCGTCAAGCAGCTGCTCCACCCCGGAGCCCAAGCGGGCATACAAGTCCCGATCCACCACATTTGGGCTGTATAGATTGCCCAAGATCACGGATTTCCCTTCCAGTTTTCCAGACACCACAATATATCGACCATCTGGATCAGCATGGACCTCCTCCTTAGTAAACCGGAGCCTCTTGTGTATCAAAATAACCACCCCACCCTTCCTACCCAGCGCTGGGGCCCCCCATTCTTGTCCCACCCACTCCCTTTTAAGCTTGGCATGTTCCTCAGTACTCTGGTGGGTCTCCTGTAGCATAGCAATGTCGCATTGGTGTCGAGCCAGGGCCCGCAATACTTTATATCGCTTGATAGGGGTGCCTATACCACAGACATTCCAAGAAAGAATCTTCACGTCTGCATATAATAGGAGTTATTGGGCAGTACTGTACAAAGCGCCTGCCTGGAAGAACCTCCCCAGCCTGAGGGCCCCCCTCCTTCTCCCATAAGGATTTCCTGGAGGTCATTGAGATATATCGCAAGGGCTGCGTCCCCCCCTACCCCTATTACCCCGCCCTTCCCCCGCCCCCCTCTGCCCCATCTCCCCCCCCTCCATATCAATCTCCTTCCCCAAACACCACCACACTCCCATCGCGATCACTTAAGATGTGAGCGGGTCCCCCCCCCTCTCCAAGAACCTTACTTGTATTCCCCAGCCCAATCCACCAGACTGACAACCCCCCCCCAAAATGGCCCCCCCACCCGCTCCCCTCCCCCGCCACCCCCAGGCCGATCCCCCCACTCCCCTCCCCCAGCCTTATACCACGCACTCCCCTCCCCTCCAGTCTCACCCCCCCCACACACCAACTCTCCTAGATAATCATAACATTAAAACACGAGAGCATCAAAATTTAATAGGCTAAACAGGCCGATAGGTATAGAGAGAGAGAAGAAAAAAAAAAAAAAAAGGGGGGGAAGAGAAGGGAAGGCAGCAAGAAGGCAGCGTGGCTAATGGAGCAGGCAAGACTCCAGCTAGATACTACATACGTCCCACAGCTGCACTTATCGCGCTTCAGGTCCTGTTGTCCCAGGCGTCCCCTGGAGTCCAAAGTAACCCTTGCGGGGCAGAGGCCCGGGAGTTCCACCCACCTTAGGGCCGGAAGTCATCCAAGGAACACCAGGCCTTGAAAGGCCATAGAAGCCGGCATCTCCCGCCTTCAGAGCTACCCCTGGAGAAGGGGCAGATGTCCCGGCAAGAAAGGGAGAGCAGCAGACCAGGGCCGCCAATACCTGGTCACCAGACCTCTACAGGGAACACGGGCAGCCATCCTCCAGTGTCAGGAACGTTGATAACTGTATTACTGGAGCTGCTTCCCGCTACTCCCAAGCGGGGTTCCTCCGAGCTCACCCGTAGTCCATTTAGGCTAGCAGCAGTGTCCAAGCTGATAAAAGAGGGGGGCCAGTCGCACCGCCCAGCAAAAAGGACAGCTCTCTTTCGCATCCCGGATCAGTTCTCAGGCATTCCATTCCCAGGGCCATTGTCACGGTGCATGCTCTCTCCGGTTGCCCGCCGAGGAGGCTAGCAGCTGTTCCACATAAGCATTTGCCTCCGCCGCGGATTCCAATTCCCGGTGGGCTCCCTGGTGCATTACATGTAATCTGGCTGGATATTGCACATGGAAACGAATATTCGCCGAGATCAGTCGCTGGCATATCGGCGCATAGGCTTTGCGATGTTGGCTCAGCGCAGTAGAATAGTCGGGCGTGATACGGATCTTCATATTCTCATATTCCACTATTCCTTTTTGCCGCGCAGCCTTCAGTAGATCCTCCTGCGTGTAATAGAGGAATCTGGCCAGGACCACCCTAGGCCGCCTGTTCTGTGCTTGTGGCCTCGGCCCTACTCTATGGGCTCTGTCGACTACTATGGGGGTGTTCACATCCTCCCGGCCGAGCAAAGAGGCTGTCAGGTTTTCCACCAGGTCCCGCAGATCTTTATCGGGCACCATTTCAGCAATGCCCAGGAAACGCAAATTATTGCGTCGGGATCTGTTTTCCAAATCGTCGAGTTTCAGTTCATGTGCTTTGGTTTCTCTCTGCACTGCACATAATTCCCGTTTTAAGCTTCTCCACCTCCTCCTCGGCTTGCGTTATGCGGTCCTCAGCCTCCTGCACCTGCGTGCCCAACGCGGACAGGGAGCATTGTAGTGTGTCCATTTTGCCACTGAGGGTTTCGAATTGCGTGGAAAGTGCAGCCGTGACCGCCGCCGATATTTCGTCTATCATGGTGGGGGAGGCCGCAGCACCCACCTTAGAGGGGGATTCCGCTATTTTCGGCGGTCCGGCAGTGCGGTCCTTCTCACGCCTCCCCGCCTTAGCCGCTGCTGCCATTCCACGATTCTCCTCCAGAAAAGGATAAAAGGATCTTCGACCGCTCCCTCGGGGCTCAGATCCGGCAGAAATCGCCGTGGTTCACGGTACGAATCAACGGTTAGAGAAGGGGGGGCCCGGAGCTAAGGTGACTCACGTCTTCCCCAGCTCACCACATCACGTGATCTCCTACTAAGGGGTATGTTTACTAAACCGTCCTAATGTTACCGGCACTAGTTGCAGCGATAATGTGAAGAATGCCATATAAGGAGTGGGCGTTCCGGTGCTAAGGTAGCAAAAATCTGTTTCGTGCGATAATGGGCGCCATGGCACGTTAACGCACGTTAACCCTAAGTTCATGCAAGCACAATGATAGAAGCTATAAAGTTGTAGCCCACTGGTTACTGCAATGCCTGCAGAGGTCATGGGTTTGATCCCACAGTGGTGTTATGTAAGAAGACTGTTTGAGGCAATTTGTTTTAATCTAAATCAGTGCTGTCTGAAGCATTTCCTTTTTTAAGTTAAATCAGTGCTGCCAGCAAAAACACCCTCACAGTGCCGTAACATAAGGTGCAACAAAACTAACTAACCCCCAAACGTGTTTCTCACCAGTATTCCAAATCATATTAAGAATAACACTTATCAAACCCTCTTTTTTGTTGGAACGTACACAATGAAGGCCAGTAGTTAACTGCACCTCCGCATAGTGTATTATTCCTTTTTATTCTTTTTCAAAATTAAAAGGGGTACAAACCCCATACCCACACCGGGAGAACAACACCTCCACAGTGTGTCATATAACAGTCATGGAAAAACCAAGGAAGCACTTAGCTTATGTAGTTATCGTTGAATGTAATCAGGTATTTCAATCGCCAAGCTTCCAAGGTACACTGTTCCAAACTTCCAAAGTATACTGTTGAAGCAACTCTCCACCGATCATCGTGGACTTTTAACACAACGTTGTGTTTCGAGCCATTTGAACCTCTCGGCCCTTTGTCAATTTATACACTATGCGGAGGTGCAGTTAACAACTGGCCTTCATTGTATACGTTCCAACAAAAAAGAGGGTAACATAAGGTGCAGCATAAGGTGCCCTATAATGCACTCCATAGGGCACATTATAAAGTGCCCTGTCCGCCAAGGCGCCTGCTAATGTGCCCTATAGGGCGCCTTATGAGGCACCTTAAGGTTACAGGAATGTGAGGGTGCATTTTGCTGGCAGCACTGATGTAAATTAAAAGGAAAAGCCTCAGCCAGCCTTATTAAACACCACCACTGTGGGATCAAACCCATGACCCCTGCCTCCACAGTCATTGAAGTAACCAGTGGGCTACATCTCTATAGCTAATAACACACCACTGACTGGCTACAGAAAGACTGCAGGTCACCACACAAACTGTCTGCTGTGGTTACCAGGATAGGGTAAACCCACCCGTACCCATGATGCACTGCACATGCAGATCAGCAGTATACAGCTGATCACAAGATGGGGTATGCATCCCCCACAGCACCTCGGCCTGATAGGGGGAACTGACCGTGTGTGTTACTGGCACAGAGTAGCTACAGACCGTGACATTGTGCGGGTCCTGTGCTCACCCTGAGGGCGAGGTGGGGCGCCCAGCAACAGGTCCGCAGCAACTAGCTTGCCTGAGATAGGCTATGCTGCAGGTCCCCATCAGTGCCAGTGTGTGATAGGTAGCCCTTGCAGACACACCTAGGATACACTTGTGTCCATCTGTATTTCCCAGTCACGTCTAGCCCTTGTGGACTATGATGCCCCCAGACTAGTGCTTATCTTGTATGGGTGCCATGGTCACATGTTATAAGTGAAGGGGGGTGTTTGAACCCAAAAGCGGATTATGTAGCACCACCCAACCCATCCTCTATGGCTCAAGGGGGGGAGGACAGGATCTCCTACCAACAGATCCACATTCTACCTCTCTACAATGGTGGCAGTAGAGGGGACCATCAACCCCAGTCCTGCTGGGGAACAGGCACCCTACAGGGCAGTCGATGCAGATCTGTATGCATCACATAAGGCAATGGCAGACAGGCCGAATGCTGAAAAAGCTCAGCTGCCCTCCACCACTATCTGACATTCACCAGCAGCAAGCACCAGTGAGCCTCCAGTCATTGCACCCTACAATGTGTCCCAGCCATACACATGCTAACTGCAGACAGCCTGCTAGATAGTACATAGTGCATGTTCCTGGAGAAACTATGTACACCCCAAAACGGGATGTGAGCACTCACACCAAGCAGGTATGTCTGTGATTGGGCCCCAGAAAAGAGAACCCATAAATATCACTTGAGAGAAATAATGTATAGCACTAGGGGGGAACCTAGCCATGCCGTGGTCACTGCTCAGTCAGGGTGAGAGTGACCTCCCAGCATGACATGCTGTGGCCACCCTGTCCGTGCAGGTGGTGGTTGGGCACTACAATGTCACAGCCATTGCCCTATATCCTGTGCAGATGCATCCTGCCCATGCCACCCTGTCCGGGCCATACCCACAGTACCTTGCTCCTCATTATGAATATTGGCAGGCACTGGAAGCAGTGCAGGTATTATGGGCTCAGTAAGGTGTAGGCAGCCACAACACACTGGATAGATAGACAGACACACACTCCCACACCTATGCCAGCATTGTGCAAATATAGAGGTTTGTGGCAGCCCTGGCTGCCACACCAGTCCTGGGCACAGTGTAGGCATTGCTATGGTATGCAAAACTGTTGGGGTCACTCCCCGGGGTGGTAAACACTGTCAGAATTAATAACTGAAACACACTCCACGGATATCGGAAAGGTTGCTATGATGAATCTCTATCAACAAATCGTGTTTAACTTAGGATTTGTTATCTAACATTAATCATAGCAACCTTTTGATATATGTGGAACGTGTTCCCAAGTTTAGGAAGACATTGCTAAGGTATGCAGATGCCAGTATTGGGAGATGCTGCTCCGCGCAGGGCCCAACAGCCTGACTCTCCATAAGGCGTTGGATAGTGGAGCCTCTGGGTGTGGGTGTTGGTACCCCTGTTGGTCTCTGCTCTAGGGCTGAGTTTCCCAACTCCGGTCCTGGTGGGCCAAACACTGTTCAGGTTTTCATGCTGTCCCTAATGAATATGCATAAGATACATTTGCATACAATGGGGGCAGCGCATAGAAATGCAGCACAGGCATATTTATTAGGGACAGCATGAAACCTGAATGGTGTTTGGCCCTCCAGGACTGCAGTTGGGAAACTCTGCTCTAGGGATTGCACATGTTTATGGGGTCTGTGCTCTGTAGAATAAAATATAGGCGTTTCAGGCATGTTTATTTTATCTGCAATAAAGGTTCTGTCTTTATTACCATGGTTTAGTACTGGGTAAAATATGGGGACAGGGTTGGCAGGAGCCACAGCTAGGACTTGAACTTGTGACCTTCTGCTCCTGAACACACTGACTGTGTGAACTGCACCAAACTGTTGCCACAGGGGAAGATTATTCCCTGGGGATACCATGACTGTTCGTAAGACAGACCTTGTCTGTTGCAGTGCACGGCACCCACCTAAACGGGGCTTGGCCGTGGTCTGCTGTGGGCAGATGCCACTGCCCCCTCCGCCACCAGCACCCCTCCGCCACCATGCCCTTATGCCAGTGGAGCTGGTGGTGCGCAGTCCCAGGCCATCCAGTGTGCCAGTAGGCAGCTGCCTATGGTGTGGGTTCTCGGGTAGGGGTGCCTACATGGACATGCACGCTTACCCCCGGCACCGCCTGCCAATGTTATGTGCCCTTGGGGGTACCTGCTGGGTAATATCCCCTGTGACACTGTGGGACACACACTCGTACCCATGTTGGACCCTCGTCAGTTGCTGTCTTGCTGCTTTACAATTTTGGCATTCCTGTATGACACCTAGGCATCTGTCTTGTCCGCACTGTGCCCCAGCTGGACCACAGCATGTGTCGCCTGCAGCCCTCTGTATCCCATTTACAGCATCAGTACAGTTGCCCTTTCCTATGTGCTGACTCTGCTGTTGCTGCACATCTGCACGCCATAACAAACCTGCCCAATATAAACAACAAAAACCCTGATCACCGCTATTTCAATGTGGGATCATTCACTTTGTAGGGGGACAGAGCATAGGCCCTTCAAACATGATATCTTCCTTTGTACGTGTTGTCAGTAGTGCTGCTTTATGTTTATCATTTAATATCACTATTGGCCAGCTTGGTTATTGGGATTTCAAATGTGGTTCTGGTCATTTTCTATGTGTATTTGCCTTTTTGGTTCCTGCACATGTATCACTGCTATCACTTTTCTGGGTTTCCCTGCCTTTGCTGTACATTGCTGACTAAAATGGTTTCTTTCTCCTGCAAATGTGCCTCTAGCGCGAGGTTTTCACTGGCGCTAATTTTGAGACCTTCATTTCACGGTGTTAGTGTGCATGGAGCCTCTCCCCGCCCACTCTCTGCCCACTGACCCCTTTCTCCGCCCTCTGGGGAGCCTTACTCCACCCTTCAGACCCGGCCTTTACAGCGTTAGTGTGCCTTAACACTGCTGCCGACGTTATCGCGTGATATGTGACGTTATCGCGCGATAACATCGGCGCTGCTACGTTAAGACGGTTTAGTAAACATACCCCCAATAATCCAAATTATTGCCTCCATTTCATCACTGAGAAATGGGGGGAGTGCCATAAACCTGTCAGCGACCCCAAGCAATTCAGTCTTTAACTGTGGGAGAGAGGGGGGATTCTGGGACACTAATGCATTTAGGAAGCCATTTTTAGCCTAGGCGAAGCATGCAAATCTGGGCAATTTAAATCAACCGAGCTAAATCTGAATATTTAGCTGAATATCTAGGCGCCTAAATTCAGCTGAAAATTCAGCTAACCATAGATGGCCACATTTTTCCCACCTAGATTACACTGGAATTTCTGTGCCTTAGCAGTTTGTTGATGTGAAGTCACAGAAACAGCCAAGTATCTGGCCAAGAAGTGCCTTATCAACTCTCTTGAAACAAGACAGAGTTTACTCAGCCAAGTCCCTTATGCCTGCCAATATCTAACCACAAAGAAGAAGAGAAAATCGGTTATCTGCTTAGTCAGGTTAGAGGTCAGGCCATGTAAGCAGACAGTCTGAACATCAGTCTGGTCAGTTTCTTTGAGTACATAAGATTTTTATCTATTTATCTTTTCTGGTATGTGAAAAGAGTTAAAAGCAAAATATGAACAGATCAGTATAGCCTTTCAACAAGTAATCAACAGGGATGCTTCCAGTCCTAGTGTTGCGCACAAATTCTTTCATTTGTAGTATCTTAAAATCTACTGCAAAGATCTATACATTTTAGAATTAGTACAAATTACTAAGTAGTTTTTTCTACAATATATTAGAAAAATTCCTAAATTCAGAGCAAAAAGTCTGAACCAAAGATCTGAGATTTTCCAGGGAAAACTGGTCCAGTGGATGCTGATGGCTCCTACCAAGTTATGCTCTGGGCTGTTCCAGTACCTGCTGCTGGTCTCTTGCTCAAGAGGAAGAAGCCTACATGTCGCTGCTTTATATCTAAAAGGAGTGCCAGTCAGTTGCTTGCTATTCTGCCCTGAGGAATTCTCATGTATGGAAATTAACCCAAAGAAACGCAAAATTAAACGATGTGTGACGGTTTCTAATTACTGCTTAAAGGTACCATATGGAAACTTCATTGCCCATTTCTTCCTTCAATCTGCACTTTCAAGTCAGATTCTTCCTTCTCAATTATTCTCCTTTAATCTTCTGCACTATTTCACATATGTTAAGGGGAAGAGAACAAGGGCTGAATGACCATTGGTTAATATTAGGCATTCTTTTATTTATTTATTTATTTATTTTTATTTAACAATTTCTTCTATACCGCCCCTTCCAGAGATCAAGGGTGGTTTACATGGAACAGTTAACAAAATTTTGTATACTTCTCTATACTTTACAAGGAACAGAGTTTTTAACTATACAGGTAATATTACATGGAAATAACAGAACTAATTACAAGTGATTATCTACAAGAGCAGTAAAACAACGGTTTGGATAAGACTTTTCCGTATTGGGTGGAATGGATAAGTACTGCAAGGTTTTCTTGTGTTAGTCGTTTGTCCTATCTTGAGTACTGTGGATGTGTTTCTGTGATTGTTGGGGAGAGGTTCTCTGTTGATAGGGGATTTCAAAATGGTTCGTGAAGAGGTAGGTTTTAAGTTTTTTTTTGAATTGATGAAGGTCTTTTATCATGCAAAGGGTTAGTGGGAGTTCGTTCCAGAGAGTGGGGACAGCGAAGGAGAAGGCCCTATCACTTGTAGTTGCTTTAGTTTTTCTGAAGGTTGTTTTTATGTTGAGAGAATGGGTTGTGTTTTGTCTGCGCATTCTAGTTTCTGATGGGGGGTGTATTAGGGTAGACAGGTGTGAGGGGGAGATGTTATTAAGGAGTTTGAAGGTAGTTAGTAGGATTTTATATTTTATTCGGCTACTTATAGGGAGCCAATGCAAGTCTAATAGTATTGGGGTCACGTGGTCTGTTAGTTTAGCTTTTGTGATCATCTTGGCGCATATGTTTTGGGCTCTTTGTAGTAGGTAGATGCTCTTTAGCGGTAAACCATTTAGGAGACTATTACAATAGTCAAAGTGGGGGGTGATGAGGGTATTGACCACTGATCTAAAATCATGTGTGTCGAGTAGGGGTCTTAGGTGTTGTATTGTCTTGAGTTTGTAGAATATCGTTTTTACTGTCTGTTTTATGTGAGGAAGCATGGTGAGTGAATGGCCTAATATTAGTTCTAAGTACTTTACCTCCTTTTTAACAGGTATAGGTGTTTTGTTTATTGTGATTGTTGCTGGGTAATTGTAATCAGCGTCTGGCTTTCTCGTTATGAACATTGCTTCTGTCTTTTTAAGGTTGATGCTTAGGTAGTTGTCTTCAAGCCATGTGGTGGTCTCATTCATGCATATGAGTAAGTTGTCATATTTGTGGCTGTTAGTGTTTATGGGGATGGCGAGCATAATGTCATCAGCGTATATAAAATGGTTGATTTTATGTTTTTTAAATATGTTTGTAATGGGTTGTAGGTACAGGTTGAAGAGGAGGGCGGAGAGGGCTGAGCCTTGGGGGATACCCTGACCTTGAGGGAAAGTTTCCGATGTTTCTTGACCCATTTGCACCCGTATTAATCTATGCGAGATGCATGACTTGAACCATTCGAGGACTGTCCCTCCTATTCCTAAGTTTTCTAGCCTATTGATGAGTGTGTTGTGATTGATGCTGTCAAATGCGGCAGATAGATCTATAAAGAGGAGTAGGAAACCTTGGTTGTTGTCATTTGTACCTCTGATGAGGAGATCCATCAGTGCAATTAGGAGGGTTTCAACTCCATGGAAGGGGCGGAATCCGAACTGGTGTGAATCAAGGGGTCTGTGTTCATCAATGTGTTCCTGTAATTGGAGTTGTATGGTTTTTTCTATTATTTTGGCAATGAGTGGTATGCTAGCTACGGGCCTGTATGAGTTTGGGTCTTTTGGGTCTAGTTTATTGTTTTTTATAATAGGGAGGATCGAAGAGAGCTTTAAGGCATTGGGCATAATGCCTTGAGATAGTGATTGGTTCACTATGTATTGGATGTTTTCAGCAAGAAAGTCCTTAGTGGTTTTGATCCATGACACTGGGCATGGGTCGAGTGGGGAGGTTGTGGTATTGATCATTGTTATAATTTTAAGGAGGTGTTTTCGTTCAACCATGTGGAAGGTTGTCCATTCATAGCACAGGTACACTAAAAAAATTTTTTTTTAAACTGCCTCTAATGTTTTGATTGATTTTTACGTTTTTTGGTGCGCTGAATCTAAATCTGGTAACCAATTTGCTCCATCACGTACAGATTTTTTGCTACATTGGGTTAGCAGTTTGAGGTGAATGTTTCAGATTGAGTGCGATCGAGATAAAAGTTTCTTGGATGAATTCTTTATACTAATTGTTTAGTAGTTATTCAAATAAGAATAAAGAAAATTGTAACAAGGCAGCACATAAGAATAGAGTAATGTCAACAAAACACACTGTGATGGTAGCAAAATTGTCTGCACTTAAAACAGCCACATACATGTGCACAAACATTGAGCATATAAGAGCGAGGTTAGACACAAAGCAAAGCAAAGAAATGTGCAAAAAATGTTGTACAGGTATGTATGTAAGAATAGAAAACGCAAACCGCACCATTGCAATACATGAAGACAAACACCCCGATGGTGTGAAAATAAAATTCTAATAAATGAGATCCGACACTGTGGTAATAACTAGCAAATTTTTATTTCAAAGTTTAGTAAAAACACGATATTTGTCAACACAGTTTAGATTTTAAAGTCATTCTTGGGTCAATCAATCTCCTGGTGGGCCCGTTTCTTCTTCCCCCGAATGCTCGCTTCTCTTGGTGCTCTGCTTGGCGTATTTTTCATCTGGGGTTTCCCGCAGCAGCAACCAGCAGAAATCAGCCATCATAGTGGTGTTCCATCTTCCTTGGTACCTTCTCTCTGCGTCCTTGATGTCCTGGTGAAACCTTTCACCTTGTTCTTCACTGTACGCCCCCAAGTTTTCGGGAAAGTAGTTCACATGGGAGTGCAAGACATGGACTTTCAGGCTCATGTTACAGCCTTGTTCTTTGAAGGCATTGAGCATCCTGGCAACAATATCCTTATAGTTCTCATCCCGCCTGTTCCCCAAGAATTTGAGAACAACATCCTTGAAGGAATCCCAGGCTTCTTTTTCCTTCTCGGACATCGTTTCAGCGAATGCTCCATCTGAAAAGAGTTTCCTTATATCAGGGCCAACAAACACTCCTTCCTTTAGCTTTGCTTCAGAAAGTCGGGGGAACTTTGAGCAAAGGTACCGAAAGCACTCACCATCTTTTGGAAGGGACTTGATGAATTGCTTAATGAGACCCAACTTATGTGGAGAGGTGGTAATAGAATTTTATCACGAGGTACCAAGCTCTCATGAAGAACATTTTTCTCACCGGGTCTCAAATACTCCCGAATTGGCCAGTCTTTTTTCCCCCAGTGTAGGTCGCGGGCCCGGCTATCCCACAAGCAAAGGAAGCAGGGATATTTGGTGAAACCGGATTGCTGCCCTAATAGCATGGATAGAATTTTAAAGTCTCCACAAATCATCCACTTATGCTCATCATAACGAATCTTCTGAAGAATCAGGGCCAAATTCTCGTATTTTTCTTGGAGAATAACAGAGTGAGCAATAGGAACTGAAGCGAATGTGTTGCCATTATGAAGAAGAACACCTTTTATGCTGTCTTTTGACGAATCAATGAACAGCCGCCATTCAACAGGATCATACTTGAGTTTAAACTTTTCCATCACTCCGTATATATCGTTGCAAAATACCAAATCTTCCTCTTTGCTGAAATACTTCAAAAATTGTGTCTCGCGGTTGCTTGCGGTACCAATAAAAAGTTGTTCCTGGTGACAATAGATTTTTCTGTTTAAGCCGAGAACCTAGCAGTTGGGCAGCATCTTTTGGGAGTCCTAAATCCCGGACTAAATCATTCAATTCAGCTTGAGAGAAAAGTTCAGGTTTCGGATCTGGTTCAGTTTCAAACTCGGAAGTACTGGACTCATCGGGAAAAGCCATCTGATGAGTCTCATCATGATCAGAACCGTCCACACAAATATGATCCAAAGATTTTGGTGGTTCAGGCACAGGTACTTCGTTGCTATGAGGCATAGGCCTAATTGCTGAGGGAAGGTTGGGGTAACTTATTACGTTCTTATTTTTTAGGTTGTATCCCTTCACAATGCAAGAGCAAAAATAGCAGTCACTGCTGTGGTCTCTTTGTTCACGCCACATCATAGGTATTCCGAAACGAAATGCTTGTTTTTTACCTTTCATCCATAAGCGTAGATCTTCCTCACATGTCTTGCACACTTTGTGAGGAGCCCACGGTTTGTCTTGATCGCCTAACTTCAAACCGAAATAGGCGAAATATACTTTTTTAATAAATGCAGAAATGTTCCTCTGCCGCTTTTTCACGGTATATTCCCCACAAATAAAACAAAAACTGTCCGGAGAGTTGACGCAACCTCTGGCTCTGTGAGCCATCACAAATACACAGCACTGCAAACTACAACTGTAGTGAACCACTTCGGAATAAAGCTGGATTACGACTGAGCAAACAAAAGGTAATAATGAACTTGCAAGAAACTGAAATTTGACAGGAACGTTCATGTCGCAACCACCGTGTTTGAGCGAGCGAACGAGGCGAGGTGAACAGGAAAGAACATGCGCCAGCGCGAGTACTGGATTTAGCCCCCCGCCTCCCAATTGTCCTGTTAATGTATAAAATGAATACAAAACACTCTAAAATATCATGAGGGCGTGTTTCTAGTTAGTTAACCATTACAACCTCTATTTTGGGCCAAGAAAATAAACTGCAGTCGGCTAAAAAGAAATTATGTGAACATTCCTTATATGGGTAAGAAATCTAATTTTGCAAGAAAACGTGACGTGATGGAACATTTTGGCTATTTTTCCTGGATTCAGCACCCCAAAATCTATAGGAATCAGTTGCAAAACTGGAGGCAGTTTTTTGGTAGTGTACCTGTGTAGTTATTGTCATTATTTGATTTTAGTGTTATGGTTGGAGTATGAGGTTTTTTCTTTAGTTTTTCAGCAAAATGTGATGCTAGGGTTTGTACATTTATCGTGTCTTGATTAGGTTCTGGGTTGTGTGTTTTTGTTAGTGTGTTCACAATTGTGAAGAGTTCTCTTGGCCGATTGAGGGCGAGATTTATTACTTTGGAATAGTAGTCCCTTTTTGATTTGTTAATTGCATTCTTATAGTCATTAAGTATATTTATGTATTTGGTTTTGTTATCATTTGATTTTGCTTTTCTCCAGTTTTTTTCTTGTTTTCTTAGTTGCTTTTTTAACAGGGCAAGGTCTTTTGTGAACCATTTTTCAGATTTTTTCATTCTCTTCTGCGTGGTTCCTGTGGGGGTGGCTGCTTTATGGATTGTTTGGTTCCAATTCTCTATAGTTGAATCGATGTCTGTTAGGTTTGTAGTGAGTTTAGGCAATACCTTTTCAAGGAATGTATTGTTATCAAAGTGGGTAAAACGTGAGTGGTGTGATGTTATGTTTGCAGATTTTGAGGGTGTTTGTGCTAGGAGGTGTAAGGTTATCAGGTGATGGTCAGACCATGGTACTTCTGCTATTATTGGGGGGTGTATAGTTATGGCGATTAAAAGGGGTAGGGAGGAAGATGAGATCTAATGAGTTTCCTTTAGTGTGGGTGGGGGTATGGATTATCTGGTTAAATCCCATTTGTGTCATTTGACAGGTCCTTTTTTATTCCTCTTTTTGCTTCAGTATACATGCTAGCATTTTGGCATAATTCCTAGGCTCTAAAGTCAAAGAGCAAGTTCAAAACCAGTTTTCAATTTCTACGTTTTTGTTATAAACTGAAAAAGAATTCCTTGACTGAGAGCACAAGTCATTGCTTGACAGTGTGGCTCAGAGTCTGGTGCTAAGACAGAAACAGAACATCATATACTATAGACAAGTTGCCACTGTGTGTATAAACCATACATATTTAGCACTTGCATTACACATCTTAAAATATTTAAACTGGTTGTTACAAGTTTTTCAATGCAAAATGCTTTAATTAGACATCATGTGCATTCATGCAAATAGACACACCTAGCATGTCATGCCCATAGTAAAAGCATGCATCATTGGTCTGACAAGTGCACTTATAGACAGGGCCGGTTCATAGTGCTGGCACCCTAGGCAGACCTTAAGCTTTACAAATCTATTGTTTAGCTTTGAATGGCATACTCTTTGCTACCCCTAGAAGTTGCCACCCTAGGCGACCACCTTGTTTGCCTAGTGGTTGGACCGGCCCTGCTTATAGAAAAGTGATCAGCTGAAAAATGCAAGCAAAGCTCCCCTACACATAAGTCATTGAAAATATGTGATTTACATGAGCTTGTAACATTACACGGCTTCTTATGAAATTACCTTGCAAGGGTCCTCTTTCTGGGAGCAAAACCTCTCTTGAAGTAGAAAAAAAGCTGGTTGCCAGATGTACTGGCTTATTAACACACACACACACACACACTGTATTCTGTAACTGCACTCACTGAGCAATCTCTGTTTAATAGAAATTGGTAAACTTTGAGTGCCTCTTCCAGAAACCCATGTACTATCATGTTTTCTGGCCCATTCTGTGAAAACAATATATATTAGACTATATAATAACACTCTTCAAACGTGCTTTCTATGAATTTAAAAGTTGTATTTTCTGATGTTTTCTAAAGCAGAGAAGCAGCTATTCAGGTTTGTAAATTCCAGGTAGATTTAAGATATCATTTAACTCCTTATATCCAGAATTAACTGCCAAACCTTTAAGGTTCAAGAAAATTTGATATAAACGCTACTCAATTGATACTGACTACAGCCACAACCATTGCTTATCTCTACAGTCTAGTTTTATGTTAAAAAGTTAACAAGTCTTGGCAAAACACATGCATAAATTTCACAGAAAGTAGCTCACAGGAGTGGAAAATAAGGACATAATGACGGTTTCATGGTTAGCCAAAGTCATTAATAGTCTGACAAGCAATGGCCCAAAAGCTCTGGTCAACTGCTGGAGACATCTGCGAAAGCGCTGCAATTAATGTGTTTCTGCTGGAGAAAGTATCAGCTGCAAGGCAACACAATGATTACTATCAGCTCTGCCTGATCCATCCCAGGCACACCTTCATGGACTCCAGCCTTGCTTTCTCCATTACCTGTCCTTTAGTGAAAGTGATTACTTTTTCTGAAGCAACTCTCTGCCTTGCTTGATTAACCCTGGGAGACCGATGGGGTCAAAAGTGACCCCATTGCAAGTTTCACAACGCGTATCTCAGAAACTAGTTGTTCAAGAATGCAGTCTTTTTATGACTTTTCACATGTCAATATTCTCTTTATATTGCGCCATGAGAGGAATAATTTTCATCCGCTAGGTGACGCTAGTGATGAATTGCAGCACAGAGTACCAGTGGGGTCATTTTTGATCCCAGTTGCTTACGTCCGGTTTGGATCGTGATACAATTTGCAGTTTTGTGAATTTTTTGATCTGACAAAGGTATTTATCATTAATTATGTATCCATTTATTTTTTGTACTCTTATTTTATGAAAATTACACACTTTCTGTAATTGATATCATATGTTCTCTCATTATTTCCGATGAAATCTAAAAGCTTTCAGCTCGTTCATCATGATTATTGTACACCTATAATAAAACTGCTTTGCGTTTTATTCAACTTTATCTTTATTTATTTTAGGTTATTGTTTATGATGTCAAAATGAAAGTATTCAGCTGCCCAAGTAAGAGAAATATTGCAACGAGATGCTGACAGTGACGGCTCTGAGTCGTCTGATGATGCAGCATATTCAGCAAGCGAAGAAGCATATCAGTCAAGTTCAGGCGATAAATCTGATGATGACAGTCATGATTCAGATGGCGACAGCAGTTGGTTGCCAAGTGAATGTGAGACTGATGTTGAGCCGGTAACATCTCCTGCAGCAAAGAATCAAGTCACAGGTTGAGGCAAAGGTCGAGGCTGTGCTGGACGGGGAAGAAGGCAGGAGTCCTCGGTGTCAGTATCATCTGAGGAAACTTAGTTGTGGTCGTAGAGGAGCTAAGAGGTCATCAACTATAAGCACAAATGTTGCCATTGAAGCCTATGGGGGTATGTTTACTAAACCGCGCAATTGTCAAAAATCTGGCTAAGGAGCCCACCCCCAACCAAACAAATCTACCTGACCCCCAGGAATATGCGGACTACCTGCGTTCAAAGTCAAGCCAACACATTGCCCCTGCAAGTCACCACCCTCTGGAACATACAATCCCGCTACCTCCCGACTCCTTCCCTCTAAATGAGACAGCAGATAACCATCACATTCTTAACTCCTTCTCCCCCCCAACAGCAAGGGAGATCCAAGATACCATCACATGAATCAATACCTCCACAGCTCCGAGCGACCCATGCCCGGCACAATGGATAAAAGTGCTAAAATCAGACCTCAGCCCTTTCCTCGCCAAACTAATAGGAGCATCTTTCACTTCGGGGATATTCCCACAGAACCTGAAGCAAACCTCAATAAGACCCCTACTGAAGAACAAAAAGCTCGACCCCACAAAAATGGATTCCTACAGGCCCATATCGAGCATCCCGCTCCTAGCTAAAATCATCGAAAAAACAGTCCAACAGCAACTAACCCATCACATTGAAAACAACGCTCCCTTTGATTACTGCCAGCATGGATTCAGAGAGTCCCATGGAGTTGATACCCTTCTGACTACATTATTCAACTCCCTTACCATTGGGCTCGATAACATCAGGAAGGGTTTCGCCCTTATCTTTCTGGACATCGCAGCCGCCTTTGACTCGGTGGACCACAAGATACTCCTATCACGCCTCGTTGAGAAGGGCCTTCATGGCAACGCTCTAGCTTGGTGCGCCTCATACCTGAATAACAGATGGCAACATGTCCGCTCCAGATCCTCTTTATCTGACCCTTTCCCACTAGAAAAAGGTGTTCCCCAGGGCTCATCCCTCTCAGCCCTTTTTATTCAATATCTATATGCAGCCCATCTGCAATCTTATCCGGTCCTTTAACATCAACTGCCTAGTATATGCTGATGATGTCCTAATGTTCACCCCAATAGACACAGATCATCCAAACCTCGACCAGCTCTCCTCTTGCTTCAATGCCATCACAGATTGGCTACACAACCAAATGCTCAGAATAAATCTGAAAAAGACAGAAGTTCTATTCATAGGAAGAAACCAGTCATTCACTCCCCCATCTTCAATCAAGGTGAACAACGCAGAACTCCTCTCCAAGACAACGATCAAATACTTAGGCGTAACACTGGACCAGCGCCTGGACATGCATGCCCATATAGACAATACCATCAGAACAATATACCATAAATTACGGACACTACGCCTCATAAAGAACACCCTTGAACCAAACGACTTCAGAACAGTCTTCCAGGCCATAATCATGCCCCACTTAGATTACGCCAATTCCATCCTACTTGGACTCCCAAATAGCTCGATAAACCACTTACAGCTTGCGATGAACACCGCAGCAAGAACCCTCTGTGGCGCGTCTCGCAGAGAACATATCACCCCTATCCTGAAGAGCTTGCACTGGCTCCCCGTCCAGTACAGGATCACATTTAAGATCCTCACCTTGACATTCAAAGCAGTCAACTGTATCACCGCAACCACATTGTCAGATCTGATTCAACTTACTCCAAACAACAGATTAAGAAGAACCACATCCTGCAATACCATCCTCCTTCCAAAAGCCATCACAAAATGCAACAAATCCACTAGAAAGCGTGCCTTTGCCTTATTCACCCCTTCATGCTGGAATTCCCTCCCAACAGAAATCCGCACCATAAATAACCTCCCCCAGTTCAGAAAAGCCCTCAAACAGCACCTATTTATACAACACTTTGGTAACTCCGACAGCATCACCTAGACAGTATCACATGATCTTATAGTCTAACAATCCAACGCTGCCTAACCAGTTTCCGACGAAAACTCTTCACCTCTTCCATCTATCCCCCTTAGGGCCTGTATCATAGACTTAGATGTGATGCAATCCCTTTGTATATAATGTATAAAGTTCACCTGTTACCCTTGTTTAAATCTCCCTTTGTATACTATGTATAAAGTTCACCTGTTATCCATGTTTAAATTCCCTGTTCTATGTAAGTTCAATGTATGGCTGTTCCTCATTGTACAAACTTGTTCATTGTAAACCGTGCTGATACCGAATAGTGCGGTATAGAAAAACCTTAAATAAATAAAAAAAATAAATAAAATAAAATTGTGCGGGGCGCACTTGAGCGTGCACTAAGGTACCTTAGCGCACGCTAATAGTGCGTTTTTGTGCCCCGTACACGTGCGTGCCGCACTAACGGGCCCGCACAAGTGTGCGGCGCGCTGATGTGCGATAGAGGCGTGGAAAGGCATTCTGAGGACGGAGGAAGGCTCCCAAGGGGCGGAGGGACGGGGTCAATGGGTGGAGAGTGGGAGGGGAGAGGCTCCCCGCACAGGAGCGGGGCTGAAATTCAACTAAAAAAATACCGCGAGTGAAAACCTCGCGGTAGAGCCGATTTAAAGGGAAGAGAAACCATTTATGTCAGCAATGTACAGCAAAACCAGGGAAACCTACAAAACGTGAGCAGTGTGATACATGTGCACAGAACAAAATAGCAAATAAAAATAGAAAATGACCACACCAAAATTCTAAAAAATTATAATCCAGCTGGGCAACAGTGATATCAATGGGCAACAATAAAAAACACTCCCAGGAAAGCTCCAAAAAAAGGAAAATATTTTTGGAAGGGTCTACGATATATGATATATAATAAGGGAAGAATCAAACTGATGTGACCTGCGTGAGAGCATTTGATACAGGGACTGTTTGTCCCGAAACGTGCATGTCATGTTCTATGAATTTGGACATTTTACACAACGATTGCACTTCTTCTCCCAACATTTCAAGATAAGGTTTTTTTTATAATACTCACCAAAGAACTGTGTTTGTGATTAAAATGGACCCCAATTGACGGGTGTGGTTTTGAAGTCTATCTGAACCTCCCTCATTGTGGTCCGACAAAAAGATATATTTTTGGTTCACAGGGGGATTGTCTAGGGGATTTCTGGTAGGGTACTTTCATGCATCTCTGGTAGCGGGATTTTTTCTGAGTGGTATTCATGAGGGACAGCATGAAAACCCGAACAGTGTTTGGCACACCAGGACTGGAGTTGGGAACCTCTGCCGTAAAGCAGCAGCCAACAAGGGCAGACACACCCACACCCACAGGCCCCATTAGCCAATGCCTCCTGGAGAGGCAGGACATTGGGCCCTGTGTGCATCCCCCAATACTAGCACTTGCATACCTTAGCAATGCCACCCTACACCTGGGTATACGGTACACAGCTATCAAACGTTTGTTATGATTACTGCCAGATAGCGATTTCTACGTTAAGCACAGTTTGCTGATTGAGCTCCATCAGAACAATCTGTCGGATGTCTGTGGTGTGTGCTTCAGGTTTGGTCTCTGACAGTGTTTACCACCCTGGGGAGTGCCCCCCAACAGTATTGCGTACCATATCCATGCCTGTACTATGCCCAGGACTGGTGTGGTGGCCAGGGCTGATAGACTCCTCTATAGTAGCACAATGCTGGCCTAGGTGTGGGAGTGTGTGTTTGTCTATCCAGTGTGTGGTGGCTGCAAACACCTTCTATCTACAGCCCACACTGCCAGCATTGTTGCCAGTATTGGCCTGCCAATATGCATAATGAGGAGCAAGGTACCATGGATATAGCCCTGACAGGGTAGCCTGGCCAGGATGCATCTGCACAGGGCATAGGGCAATGGCTGGGGCATTGTAGTGCCTGGCCACCATCTGCACAGACAGGGTGGCCACAGCATGTCGTGTTGGGTGATCACTCTCACCCTGACTGAGCAGTGACCACGGCATGTCTAGGTTCCCCCATAAGGCTATATAGTATTTCTCTTGGGTGATATTTATGGGTTCCTTTATGGGGCCCAATCACTGACTTCTCTGCTTGGTGTGTATGCTGGCAGCCCAGTTCTGGGTGCACGCATCTTCTCCAGGAACATGCACTAAGGACTAGCTTGCAGACTGTCTGCAGCTAGTATGTGTTTTGCTGGAACACCTTGCAGGGTGTAGCGGCTGGCGGCCTGCTGCTGGTGAATGTCAGATAGTGGTGGGGGGGCAGCTGGGCATTTCAAGGCCTACTGTCTGTCTGCTATTGCTGTATGGGTGGGTACAGATCCATATTGCCTGCCCTGTAGAGTGTCTGATCCCCAGCAGGATTGGGGTTGATGGTCGCCTCTACTGCTGACATTTCAGGGAGGTATAATGTGGATCTGTTGGTGGGAGACCCTGTTTCCCACCCTCAGCCCCTGGGGGTGGGTTGGGTGGTGGTACCTAATCCTCCTATGGGTCAGGTCCATAAGGCCTAAACCTGACTGGGAACTACAGATGTATCCAAGGTGTGTCTGCAGAAACCACCTATCTCACACACTAGCACTGCTGGGGACCTGCAGCATGGCCTATTTCTGCAATGGGAGGTGCTGTGGACCAGGTGCTGGCTGCCCGACCGCACCTTCAGAGCGAGCACAGTACCCGCACAATGTGATGGGGTGTAGCTACTCTGTGCCAGTACCACACACGGACAGTTTCCCCTACCAGGCCTAGGTGCTGTGGGGGTGCATACCCCATCTGCAGATCACCTGTAGACTGCTGCTTTGCATGTGCAGTGCATCATGGGTGCGAGAGGACTAACCCTACGCTGGTGACTGCAGCACACAGTCTGCAGACGTTCTTTTGTAGCCAGCCAGACATCTCTTTACAGTTGTACAGCTGTAGCCCACTGGTGACTGCACTGCCTGTGGAGCCAGAGTTTGGTGGTTCAAATCCACAGTGGGTTTGTGTATTTTATTTACCTTACCTATGTACATTCCCCCATATTCTGCGCTATTCTAAACCATTGTGGTTTACATTGCACAAACCGGACATACGTTGAACAGGGCATTATAACTTGGGGATAGGTATTTTACAGGGTACATGGGGGGCTGTCTGGGGCAGTTTGTGTGTACTTTCATGTAGTACAGGCAGCAGAAACACCCTCACAGTGCTGTGACCTTAAGGTGCCTTAGGCACCGGAAGATTACAGCACTGTGAGGGTGTTTCTGTTGGCATGACTGCTGAAACGTAGAAAGGAAAATACCTCAGGTAACACTGTTGTAACGTAAGAAGACATATGACTCACGCATGTACTGATGTACATTAAAAGCACTATGCTTCACTCATCACTGCTGTATAATAATGTGTAATGCCTGAGACAGGTAATAATTGACCCCACTGGAGGATTGAACTCATGACCCCTGGTTCACCAATCCATGTATTAACCATTGTGCTACACCTCTGTTGCATTGTTTGCAGGTCTGCGCACCTACTTCAGGTTTCCATGTGTTCACATGCGCAGTGCTGCCTGCACAAGCAGTACTGCCACCTATCGGTGCCCCATAGGGCGCCCCATACAGCACCTTCTACGGCTTCCTATGGGCAACATTATGGGGTGGCATGGGGGACATTGCACCTTAAAATGTGGCCTCGATACCTTAGGAGGCGCCTTATGCAGCACCTTATGTTACCATACTTTGAGGGTGTTTGCTGGCACCACTAATTAATAAAAAAAAAAGCTTCCTATAGCAATATTCCCCATAACAGGTAATGCCTCAGCCAGGCTTCTTCTTTGGGCACTGTGGGGGATTGAACCCCTGATCCCTGCACCATTGGTCAGTGTTTAAACCATTGTATTGTGGCTCAGTTCCTGTGCTTGTGCATCAGCGCGCCGCCTTATGCCGCCCAATATTAAAATGCCTCCTAAAGCAATTGCATGCTGCCCAATATTGAAATGCCTCCTAAAGTAATGCCTCAGCCAGCTGGTTTCATTGGGCACTGTGGGGGATTGAACCCCTGATCCCTGCACCATTGGTAAGTGTCTTAACCATTGTGCTGTGGCTCTGCTCTTCTGCTTGCACATCAGCGCGCCACTTATGCCTCTCACGCAGCTTTCTCGCCGCGCACCTTAGCGCATATTTAAATCCCCGTTTTGCTTTTTCAGAAAGAAACGCCCACTCCTTATATGGCACCCGCACACTAGCGCGGCCCGCACATTACCGGGGTTTTAGTAAACATACCCCTATGTATCTAGGGATGCCACATCATGGAACAGGAAACCTATAAAGCAAGCTGCTGGAAGATACGCCAGAGCTAATGTCATGCCTGTACAACAAAGTCCTACAAGGTATGCTGTACGAAATGTTGATGGCCCTCTCTCAGCATTCCACTTGTTCATGAGGAAGAACTTATTGAATGAAATCATGATGTGGACGAGCAAACAAGGAAGATACATTTATGACGACACCTGGAAAGGTTTGACAGATGGAGAATTTCAACGTTTTCTTGGACTTCTGATCCTCTCAGGCGTGTACAATTCATGAAATGAATCCATAGTTCAGTTGTGGAACCTTGAAGATGGTCATTCTGTTTTCGGCAAAAATATGGCCCATAACCATTTTCAGCAAATTTCTTGTGCTCTCAGATTTGATGATGCAACCAACAGATGTGAACAACGAGGCGTGGATAAGCTTGCCCCAATCAGACATGTTTTTGATACCTGGGAAGCAACTCTAAGTGATGCCTTTGTTCCTGGTGAAAATGTTACCGTGGATGAGCAACTGCTTACATTTCGTGGCCGTGTTCCGTTCAGACAATATATTCCCAGAAAACCTGTGAAATATGGCATAAAGCTATGGATGTTGTGTGACAGTGCAACGTCATATGTTCTGCATCTTCAAGTATATACAGGAAGGGAACTCGGACAATACAGGGAGCAGAATCAGGGTGAAAGGGTTGTGCTGCAACTCACTGAAGGATTGACGCGATCTGGCAGAAATGTTACTGAAAGGGTTGTGCTGCAACTCACTGAAGGATTGACGCGATCTGGCAGAAATGTTACTGTTGACAATTTCTTCTGCAGTTTATCCCGGTCACAGAAATTGCTAGAAAAACAAATGACACTTTTGGGGGCAATTCGAAAGAAAAGAAAAGAATTACCTCCAGAATTTGTAACAGCAAAGGACCAAGAGGTATTCACTTCACTGTTTGCCTTTCGCGGTGACGCCACTCTGGTTTCCTATTGACCGAAGAAAGGAAAAGTGGTGGTTGTTCTGAGCAGTTTGCATGATCAAGAAGAAGTAGATAACGCACATCCAGACAAAAAAAACACGCATGATCTTGGACTATAATTCTAGTAAAGGTGGAGTAGATGCGGCAGATCAAATGTTGCGCACTTATACCACAAAACGAATGACAAGACGCTGGCCAGTGACAATCTTCTACAACATGTTGGACATCAGTGCTTTGAATGCCTTCATTGTTTGGATGTCACTAAATCCAGAATGGCAGTCCAAGTCAAAGCACAGACGTCATCTATTCCTCTTGGAATTAGGAAAGCAGCTGCTTCAGAGTAATTGCAGCGAGACTTCTTCCAGCATTGAAGAAGCCACTGATGCTGTTTGCAATGTCGGGATCCCAAAGAAAAGGGCAAGGTGTCACTGTTGTTCCATAGAAAATGACAAGAAAAGCAACATAGTTTGCACCTCCTGCAAGAGCAATGTTTGCAAAGAACATTCAGAAATTCTCTGTATGACTGTAGTACTTTACTGTGTTCATCAAGTGCATGCAAAAACTGCTTTCATGGCAACTCTTCTTCATGTAATTTTATGATAAAGCATTAAATTTCAAAACATTTAACCTTCATATAATAAATAATTAATTCGGAATAATATTTTGTCTGCTTAGTTTAAATTTTTCATGGTTAACAATTAAAATTCGTCGTGGGGTCATTTATGACCCCAACGGTATTCAGTGTGTGCAAAAAATCTCGGTATTTCCATGGTTAAATAAACTGGCTATCAACACAAATGTAGTGTTCAAGAACTAATTCACTGTTTTATCTGTCAGTCTACATATAACAATCTAACTATGTAGAAGGGAGGTCATTTTATAAGGAGCTGCATAAGGTTTCGTGCCATCAAAGTTCATAAGTCATGCATTTTCAATAATTTTGCGTGTGTAAGTTAGGTATTTTGTAAGTGTGTGTATCTTAGGTGTGACTGCCTCCCATTGCATACAAATCTCTCACATACATATCTTGTACATATTCATTGTGGCTATCCTGAAAACGTAACTGGCTAGGGGTACACCAGGACAGGGTTGAGAACCACCAAGTTAGAAGACTACAGCTTATGTGTGTTCCTTAAAAATCTAGGGTCAGGCATTTACGCTAGCCCTAGGATTAGTATAATTGGTCACCCCTGGATTTGCCATGTGTACCCCACCACTTATGCACGTATTCTATAAAGTTAAGCACTCGTGTACTTGACTTTATAAAAAAAGAGTGATAGACGTGCCGCAACCTGTGCATCACCTAGGCATGATTTTATAAAATTATTCTCCGCAGGATCAGCGTGAGAGGAATGTTTAAGACTGCCTAATTCCTCTACAAATAGAGTATTGACATCATTTCTCACACACCTAGAAACAAAAGTCAGAAATATTCATGTTTTACCATATACTACATATCACCTCTTATGCCAAGCTGTTTCCATTTCTAGAACTGATTGTTTTCTTTAGTGTAACTGGAGATGATAATGCCAAGAAAATAAATATTTCAAAGGTGGGAGAAAATGAGTGCCTACAATTTTCAAACTTTTTTCAGTCAAATTGGGCAAAATTTGTATTGGAGACCTTTTGAAGGATGGTGATTCAGAATCTGAAACAAAACAGATTTTTAAAATCTGCAAAACAAAGACGCTGATCTTCAATAAGCTGAGTATTTAAATTTAGGAACCTAAGTTAGGTGCTTATTTTCAGCCACATTTAGGAGTCTAGATTTTCAGCTGAAAATTCACCTAAATTTAAGGTTGAAAAGTTATGCTCCTAAATTTAGGTCTGCTATTGATTTTTGTAAATTTATTTAACTAGGCTAGGCGCTTATACTGCTTTTCTACCAGTCAAAGCAGTGTACATTCAGGTATTGTATATATATTTTTCCCTTGTCCCCAAAGGGCTCATAATCTATGTTTTTGTACCTGAGGCAATGGAGGGCTAAGTGGCTTGCCCAAGGCCACAATGAGCACCTGTAGGACTGAAAACCCCAGTCCTTCTGGCCCAAGATTGCTGTCTTCTAGTGGGATTTGAACCCCTGGCCCTACCAGCCTGAGGTAACTTGCCCCAACCACTAGGCCACTCTTCCCCATCACTAGGCCACTCCTCCCTAGGAATAAAAATTTAGGACCTTAATTTTTATTCCTAGTACTGAAAATTCAGTGCTAAGCTTCTATGGGCTAATTGCAATATTGAGAGAGCAAATATATATCCCCATGCTAATCACAATGTGCTCTCCACACCAGCTCTCCACCCCATCCAAGCCATTCCTCACCCCATTTGCAATGTGCAGGTACTGCTGGAATTAGCATGTGGTAACTGTCATGCCTTTGCAGTAACATTTACCCATGTTAAGTAACCACACCCTAAAATGAGCATTAACCGCTTAGCACACTTTATTGAAAAAGTTCCTAAGGACCATCTTTAGTCATTAGAAATGGGTTATTGGTGACACTTGGTGGTTGGGGGGGGGGGGGGCTTAGAAGCTAGACTGGAAAGGAAGTGAGGAAAGGATTTTTATGTGATAGATCTTATCTGATAGAATTTATTGCCGAAGGAATTGAAATTGTGAAGATTATCTGAAGTTCCAACAGAAGATGAAAACAAGCATTTTTAGCTGTTGATTATTATGGGTCTGGAGGGTAATGCAGGGTTGATGAGGATATGTTAGATTGGGGAGCTGTTGTATCTGTGGGAAATTAGAGGATAAGGTAAGGTTCCTGCAAAACTGCGTGGGAGTCCTCCACACATGCTGCTGCTGCTGGTGAGAGGAAGTCTTTAACACTGTTCCTCATAGGAGGCTTATCAATACATTGAACAGCCTGGGGAAGGCTTCTAAGGTGGTGAACTGGAACAGAAATTGATTGACTGACAGACAACAGAAGGTGATGGTAAACGGAACGCACTTGGATGAAAGGTAGGTGATTAGTGGTGTGCCCCAGGGATTGGTCCTGGGACCGGTACTGTTCAATGTATTTGTGAGTGATAATGTTGAAGGGCTGAATGGAAAAGTCTGTTTTTTTTGCAGATGAGGTGAAAATTTGCAACTCATTGTTGCATAGAACTGCTACCCGCTGCTTGCAAAGAGCTGCTACCCATTGTTTTCATAGAACTTGCTTCCCACCATTTTTGCATAGACCTTGCTACCCACTGCCTGAATAGAAATTGTTGCCCATTGCCATGGCCCCACATCACATTCTCCTTCTCTTCTTCATCCTCCCCAACTGTCTCCCCTCCTACCAACACCCTCCCTCTTCTCCCCCCTACCCCTCTACCTTCCTCACTTCTCCCTCCATTATATCCTCTAGCCTAGTATCTGCTCTTGAGCTTCAGCGCACCATCCCCTGTATTCAACCAGCCCCTCTCTCCCTAAGGCAACCCCACCCTCGCTTCCGCCAAACCGTCTCCGCTTTACCACGCTCTCTACTACTCCTTCTCCTTCTCTCATCTGGTAATATCAACCCGGGCCCCCCTCGATTTCTTTCTCACTCCAAGAAGAGTTCCTCACGTACCTTTTCCAATCTCATCCACATCCCACTCCTCCCCACTTCCGCCCTCCCTCACTCATCCCCCAATCACTCTTCCAGAGATATCAACCCCAACCTTATCCCCCAAAAAGAAATTCTCACATAACCTATCTGATACCATCAATATCACCCCTCATTCACCCCTCATTTCCCCTCCCTCAAATCCCTCTTGGAGTGCACACACACCCAGACATATCCACCCACACCCTGCTCCCTCTAAATCTCTGCACTACTCTAGAAATAAAGCCTCACGTTACTCTGATAAGAAATTCTCACGTAACTTATCGAACCTTATCCATATCCCTCTACTTCCCCCCTCCTCTCTCACGTTTTCATGTGCCGTATGGAACGCTTCTTCAGTCACTAATAAACTTCCTTTTACTCATGATCTCTTTATCTCTAATGCCCTACACCTTCTTGCCCTGACTGAGACCTGGCTCCCCCCAGATGACACCGTATCCATTGCTTCTCTCTGCTGTGGGAGCTACCAGTTCTCCCATACACCTCGAACCACTAGTCGCGGTGACGGTGTTGGTCTCCTACTTTCTCCCTCCTGCCAATTCCAACCCCTCCTGCTACCTCAGTCACCCTCCACCCTCTCTTTTGAAGTCCACTCCATTCACCTCCTCACACCACTTCCCCTCCGAGTAGATGTTATTTATTGCCCATCCGACAAATACAAATCAACCTTCCTCACCGACTTCGACTCCTGGCTTTCCGCCTTTCTGGATCCCTCTTCCCCCACTCTTATTCTTGGCGACTTTAACATTCACGTCGACAACCCGTCTGACCCCCATGCATTAAAGTTCCTCGCCCTCACCTCCTCGTACGACCTCCAACTTTGCTCCACCACCCCCACACCTACATAGCCACTGCCTTGACCTAATACTCTTCTCTAATTCCTCTCCCTCAAACTTCCGCAACTCAGTCCTTCATCTGACCATCACCTTTTAACCTTTACTCTTCAGCTTCCGCTGTCTCAACCTCGTCCTGTCTCCTCTGACCTATTTAGAAACCACCATAATAATAATCCCCTGACTCTCTCCTCCACCATTTCTCCATCTCTTTCCTCCATTATATCCCCCAAATCTGTCGACGAGGCATTATCCTTTTACAATGCTACACTATCCTCAGCTCTTGACTCTCTTGCCCCACTCACCCCACGTCTAGTCAGATGATCTACTCCCCAGCCCTGGATTTCGCCCATAACCCGCTATCTACGCACCTGCACCCATGCTGCCGAATGTGTCTGGTCCAAATCCCGCTCCCTGGAGGACCTTCTACACTTCAAATTCATGCTTGGCTCCTTCCAGTCAGCCATAGCACTTGCTAAACGAGACTACTACATCCATCTGACCAACTCCCTTGCCTCTGACCCTCGCCGTCTCTTTAATACCCTCAATTCTCTCCTCAAGGTCCCCCCACCCTCCCTTTCTGCCCAAACCCTAGCAGACTACTTCCACGACAAAATTCACAAGATTACCCTCCAATTCCCCACCCCCTCAGCTACCTCCCCTCCCAAATTCTCCCCCATCTCTAATTCCTCTGCCACCCTCTCCTCCTTCCCTCCAATCTCTGAAGAAGAAACTGCACTCCTTCTTACCTCCTCCAAACCACCTGTTCATCCGACCCTATCCCTACTGACCTCCTTCACCCCATCTCCCCCACCATTGTCCCCCCCATCACTCATATCCTCAACCTTTCACTCTCCACTGCTACTGTCCCCGCTGACTTCAAACATGCTGTTGTCACACCCCTCCTCAAGAAACCCTCACTCGATCCCACTTGCCCTTCCAACTGTTGACCCATCTCCCTCCTTCCCTTCATATCTAAACTACTAGAACGAGCCGTCCACCACCGCTGCCTCAACTTCCTCACCTCCCAGGCCCTCCTGGACCCACTACAATCTGGCTTCCGTCCCCTAAACTCCACTGAAACGGCTCTCGAAAGAGTCTCCAATGACCTGTTCCTGGCTAAATCTAAGGGCCTCTACTCTATCCTCATCCTTCTTGATCTCTACGCTGCCTTTGACACCGTTGACCACAATCTTCTCCTCACCACCCTCTCCTCCCTTGGCTTCAAGGACTCGGTATTACCCTGGTTCTCCTCCTACCTCTCCCATCACTCATTCAGTTTATGCTCTGGTGGCTCCTCCTCCTCCCCTACCCCGCTCCATGTAGGTGTACCCCAGGGATCCGTCCTGGGCCCCCTCCTTTTCTCTCTCTACACCCAAGCCCTTGGTTGCGTATCTCCTCCCATGGTTTTCAGTACCATCTCTATGCTGACAACTCACAAATCTACCTCTCTACACCTAATATCTCTTCAGCAACCCAGTCCATGATCTCTGCCCGTCTTTCCGACATCGCTGCCTGGATGTCACATCGCTGATTGAAATTGAGCATGGCCAAGACTGAACTCCTTGTCTTTCCCCCCAACTCCTCCCCTCCTCTTCCCCCTTTCTCAGTCTATGTGGACGGAGCTACTATCCTTCCTGTTCCCTTGGCCCGCAACCTAGGGGTTATCTTTGACACCTCTCTCTCCTTCTCCACACATATCCAGCATGTAGCTAAGACCTGCCATTACTTCTTCTACAACATTGGCAAAATCCGCCCCTTCCTCTCTGAACACACCACCAAAATGCTTATCCACTCCTTAGTCTCCTCTCGCCTCAATTATTGCAACCTGCTCCTTCCCGGTCTACTCGTCAGCCACCTCCTTCTCCTTCAGTCTATACAAAATCACGCTGCTCGACTAATCTTCCGCCAGTCCCGCCATGCCCACATTACTCCTCAGGTCGCTTCACTGGCTCTCTGTTCAATTCCACATCCAATTCAAGCTTCTCCTACTAACCTATAAATGCATTCACTCTATGGCCCCTCAGTACCTCTCATCTCTTATCTCTCCCTACGTCCCCTCTCGGAACCTGCGCTCTGCTAACAAATTTCTTCTATCCATGCCTTTCACCCGCACTGCTAACTCCCGACCTCGCTCCTTTCTCCTTGCTGCACCCTACGCCTGGAACAGCCTACCTCTGTCTATACGCCAGGCACCCTCCCTGACCCTCTTCAAATCCAGGTTGAAGACCCACCTCTTCACCGTTGCTTTCAAATCCTGACTTCCATCCTTTTCTTATCTTATCTCCGTCATTTCTCATGACCAATTGTATAGACCATACCGTGCTTGCACTAAACTGACTAATGCTCTCTATTGTTCTGAATAGATTGTAAGCTCCGATGAGCATGACTCTGACGGGCAGGGACTGTCTCTGTATTTTGGCTGCCTCTTGTAGGTAGCTGTACAGCGCCGTGTATGTGGCGCTATACAAGTGCTAAATAGTAGTAGTAGAGTGAATAACATGATGAAAGATCTACAAAAGATGGAAGAATGGTCTAATGCTTGGCAGTTAAGATTTAAAGTGAAGAAGTGCAGTGTCATGTACTTGGGATGCAAAAATCCAAGGGAATTGTATGCGAAAGGGAGTGAGAGACTGGTGTGCATGGACCTGGAGAAGGACCTCAGAGTGACTCTGAGGATCTCAAGGTAGCGAAACAGTATGATAAGGAGTTGGTCAAAACCAGAAGGATGCTGGGTTGCATACAGAAATTACCATTTGAAAGGAGTTACTAATGCCAATGAACGAGTTGCTGGTGAGGCCTCACTTGGAATATTGTGTTCAGTTCTGGAGACCATATCTCACAGAGGAAGGCAACCAAAATGAAGACATATGAGAAGAGACTTGCACCAGAAGACATATGAGAAGAGTCTTGAAGACCTAAATATGTATACGCTAAAGGAGAGGAGGGACAGGGGAGATATGATGCAGGCTTTTAAATACTTAAAGGGTTTGAATAAACAAACAAACCTTTTTCAAAGACCGGGAAACTATAAAACAAGAGGGCATAACATGAAGCTGCAAGGGGATAAACTGAAAGGCAACGTCACGAAATACTTTTTCGAAAGGGTAGTGGATGTTTTGCCCTGCCAATGGAAGTGGTGGGGGTAAATACAGTGACAAATTCAAAATGGCATGGGACAGATGGATCCCTTTATAGCAACAGGATAAAATAAATGTAACTATCTCTTATATCTTAACAAATAGGGGTCACCTACATGGAGTGGTGTGTACATTCCTAAACAAAGGCATGGAGAGGGGTGACCTGCACGGAGCGGCAGGTGCACCCACTAGATGGACCATGATGGTCGTTATCTTCTGTCATATACTATGTTACTATGTAATATTCCATATTCAGTTGCATGGAACTGGCAGGTTGAAAACGTGATAGCACAGTAGCAGCCCCCACTGACAGCAGTGCAGGCAGAAGATTTCCATGCAACTTCATGGGAACTTGGATAAGAGTGGAAATTGCTTTGGATTCTATTATAAAACAAAGTGATGCCTAAGTTATAATAAATGTATAAATCATTTCTTAAATCAGAATGGGGTTAAGAACTTTCAGTTTCTTTTTATGTTTCTCACTAGTTATGTGTGTATATATTTACAGTATAAATAGAACAAATATGTTACTGAATATATCAAAACCTAACTGAAAAGGTTCCACCATATGCTCAACACTATTTTTTCGCAAAACATTAAACGTTAAAACATTAAATTAGAACATTCTACAACCATACTATACAATGTTTATATTATCAACAACATGATATTTATACCTATTACTGTACTGGTTCGTATCATATTATTCCAAAATAAAGTTTATGGGTCGCCTTCGTTCTAGTGTAATTTGTAAATGTATTTAAATTCTGTGAAATATTTATAGAACATAAACATATTCGTAAAGCAGTATACCTGTTCAGCAAAATGATAAAATGACTGATTTAAAACCTTTTCAGTTTCACAGACACTTGCAGACACTTGTTTTCCTTAATTTACTTTTATTAGTCTTTTACTTTTAATAAAACAACATAAAAAAATTGAATGAAATGTTGAAGATATTTATTATGGATTACTGTATGTCTAACCACATTAGAGCAGGCAACAAGGACAAGTACTCAGAGGACATTATAATAAATGGGCATCCTGCTAAAATTGCCATGGATATATAATCTTCTTTTCCAAATGGTCTGACATGTCTGCCTGCAAAATGTATAATTCACATACTTCACACTGAATAGTTGTTTCATTACTAGACAATCAAATCTTAGGTAGCATTGCAATTGAAAATGTGTTTGGATATGGATTTCAGATAGTGCAATTTGGGATGATTTGTGACAGTCATGAGAACAGCAAAGCTGAAATTTCTCTAGATATTGAGTACATTTAGAACTTCGCTATATCTACTGAACGCTAAATTAAGCAAACGGAAGTATATTTCTTAAGCAAAAAGTGGTGTGCTTTAAGTGGAAAGCAGATTTTAATATGAATGTGCATGCTGGATTGTAAAAATGTCAATCATGCTTGAGAAAAGCTTAAAGGCTTATGGCATATGCATGGTTCATAATGAAAATACTTCAAAATCAAAAAGCCACCAGAAAATGGAAATATTGTAAAATCAGTGTCAGCCATTAAAAGTTAAACAAGTGGGGAAAGCATGCAGAGCATGCCTCATGGAATTCTGTCCAACTCTGCTGCATTGTATCCTTCTTTGTATCTGTGTTGTCTGTGGTTGTGTATGTTTCATATGTATGTGTGTGTATCTCTGTTTTGCATAATTTTCAGAGGGGTAGACATGCTAGTCTGGATTGGCAAAAATGACAGAAACAGGTAGCATGCTTATAGATTAATGAATTTATTGAGGCGTGTCCTCAAAAGCCTATTTATGGGGTATGTTTACTAAAACCCCGGTAAAGGTGCGGGCCCCGGTAGTGTGCGGGTGCCATATAAGGAGTGGGCGTTCCGTCCTGAAAAAGAAAAGACAGAATTTACATATGCGCTAAGGTGCGTGGCGCCCATGTGCGCCCCGCACCTTAGCGCATGAGATAGCTGCGCGGGAGGCATAAGTGGCACGCTGAAGTGCAAGAAAAAGAGCAGAACCACCGCACAATGGTTAAGACGCTGACCTATGGTGCAGGGATCAGGGGTTCAATCCCCCACAGTGTCCAATGAACAAGGCTGGCTGAGACATTAATTTATGAGGCGCAGAAATACTGGGCAGCATAAGGCGGCACGCTAATGTTTTTGGCGGCATATTAATACTGGGCGGCATAAGGCAGCGCGCTGATGTTTATGGAGGCATTATAATACTAGGCGGTATAAGTGGCATGCTGATGTGCAGGAAGAAAAGCAGAGCCACAGCACAATGGTTAAGGCAGGGATCAGGGGTTCAAGCCCCCACAGTGCCCAATGGAGACAGCTGGCTAAGGCATTTTTTTAGGAGGCATTTAAATGATGGGCGGCATAAGGCGGCGAGCTGATGTTCTAGGAGGCTTTTTAATACTGGTCGGCATAAGGCGGCGCGCTGATGTGCAATCACAGGAACAGAACCACAGCACAATGGTTAAGACACTGACCAATGGTGCAAGGATCAGGGGTTCAATCCCACAAAGTGCCCAATGAACAAAGCTGGCTGAGGCATAACATATTATGGGGAAGATTGCTTTAGGAGGCATTTTATTCATATTTTAATTATCACTACTAGCAAACGCACTCTCAAAGCGTGTTAACATAAGGCGCCCTATAAGGCACATTTTAAAGTGCACTGTCAGCCAAGGCACCCTAGAATGTTGCTTATAGGGTGCTTTAGAGGGTGCCAACAGGGCCAGACACACCCACACACACCCCCACAGGCCCCATTGGCCAATGCCTCCTGGAGAGGCAGGACATTGGGCCCTGCCTGTATCTCCCAATACTAGCAGTTGCATACCTTAGCAATGCCACCCTACACCTGGGTATATGGGTACACAGCTATCAAATGTTTCCCATGATAACTGGCAGATATCAATTCCTACGTTAAGCACATTTTGCTCCTTGGGCTCCACCATAACAATCATTCTGATGTCTGCGGTGTGTGCTGCAGGTCTGGTCTCTGACAGTGTTTACCGCCCTGGGGAGTGACCCCCAACAGTATTGCGTACCATATCCATGCCTGTACTGTGCCCAGGACTGGTGTGGTGGGTATGGCTGCTGAACCCTTCTATAGTAGCACAATGCTGGCATAGGTGTGGGGGTGGCTGTCTGTCTATCCAGTGTGTGGTGGCTGCAAACACCTTCCACAGCCCACATTGCCAGCAATGTTGCCAGTATTGGGCTGCCAATGTGCATAATGAGGAGCAAGGTACCATGGGTATAGGCCGGACAGGGTGGCCTGGCCAGGGTGCATCTGCACAGGGCATAGGGCACTGACTGGGACATTTTAGTGCCCGGCCACCACCTACACGGACAGGGTGACCTCAGTATGTCCTGCTGAGAGATCACTCTCACCCTGACTGTGCAGTGACCACAGCATGGCTAGGCACCCCCATAGTGCCATGTAGTTTTTCTCTCATGTGGTAGATATGGGTTTCCTTTTGGGGCCCAGTCACTGATCTATCTGCTTGCTGTGTATGCTGACATCCCAGTTCTGAGTGCATGCATCTCCACTGGGAGCATGCACTGTGGACTAACTAGCACACTGTTCACAGCTGGTATGTGTTGTGATGGAGCAGCTTGCAGGGTGCAGTGGATGATGAATTGCTGCAGGAGAATATCAGATAGTGGTGGGGTGCAGCTCACCATATCCAGGCCTAATGTCTGTCTGCTATTGTGGTATGGATGTGTATAGAGCTGCATTGACTGTGCTGTGGGGGGTCTGCTCCTCAGCAGGACCAGGGTAGATGGACCCCTCTACTGCCACCTTTGCAGGGCAGTAGAATGTGGATCTATTGATAGGAGACCCTGTTTGCCACCCTCAGCCTGGGGGGGGTGGTACAACATAGCCCACCTAGGGCAGTGTTTCCCAACCCAGTCCTACGGGGCACACCGGCCAGTCAGGTTTTCGGGATATCCCTAATGACTATGCATGAGATATATATGCATTAGAGATATCCTGCCAACCTGACTGGTTTGTGGCCCTCCAGGGCTGGATTTGGAGACCCCTGCCTTACACCTCTGTCATTTAAGATTGTGAGTGGGCAAGGTGCAGATGTCCTAGACATCGAAAGGGTATATAGAATGTGACACATTCCTCCTCGATTCTCACCACCACCAAAAAGTTGTCTAATAGACAATATTTTGGTGGTGGTGAGAATCGAGGAGGAATGTGTCACATTCTATATACCCTTTCGATGTCTAGGACATCTGCACCTTGCCCACTCACAATCTTAAATGACAGAGGTGTAAGGCAGGGGTCTCCAAATCCAGCCCTGGAGGGCCACAAACCAGTCAGGTTGGCAGGATATCTCTAATGCATATATATCTCATGCATAGTCATTAGGGATATCCCAAAAACCTGACTGGCCGGTGTGCCCCGTAGGACTGGGTTGGGAAACACTGACCTAGGGGCTACACCTAACTGAGTCAGACAGAGATATCCAAGGTGTTTGTGCAGGAACTACCTATTTCACACATTAACACTGCTCTGGATCTCCAGCATGGCCTCTTTCAGCTATGGACGGTGTTGTGGACCTGGTCCTGGGCGCCTCATTGCACCCTCAGGGTGAGCACAGTACTCGCACAATGTGACGGTGTGTAGGTACTCTGTGCCAGTAAAACACATGGTCAGTACCCCCTACCAGGCCGAGGTGGTGTGTGGGTGCACATGGTCACTTCCCTCTACCGGGCCGATGTGCTGTGGGGGTGCATTCCCCATCTTGTGTTAATCTGTGGACAGCTGATTTGCAAGTGCAGTGCATCATGGGTATGGGTGGGCTAACCCTATCCTGGTGACCACAGCAGACTGTCTGCGTGGTGAAATGCATGCCATGCATGCTCTCTGCAGCCAGCTAGGGGCTTACTAGCAGCTATAGATCTGTAGCCCAATGGTTACTTCACTGCCTCTGAAGCCAGGGACTGTGGGTTCAAACCCATAGTGGGATTATTTGATAGAGTTGTCCAACACATTTTTTTTTTATGTACATATTTTGATGCCAGCAAAAACACCCTCAGCGTACTGTACCCATAAGGTGCTTCTGAGGGTGCTTTATAGGGCGCCCTATAGGGCACCTTATGGTTCCCGTCCATATAAGGTGCACTATACAATATCCTGTGACGCAACCTATAGGGTGCCCTATAGGGGACATTTTAGGGTGCTGTGGTGGACAGTGCAATTTATAATGTGCCCTATGGAGTGCCTTATAGGGTGCCTTATACGGCACCTTCAATTACGGCACGTGAGGGCGTGTTTGCTGGCAGCAATTAATAACATAAAAATAAAGTGCTGCAGGACAAAATATGTACAATGCAAAGCTGATGCCACAGCCAGCCTTACGTATTAGGCACCCTGGGGAGCAAACTTATGACCCCTGTATCAGCAGTCAGTGCCTTAACCATTGTGCTCCACTGCTGCTCCTCCTTGCCTGTCAGCGCACCTACTTATGCTTTTCATTCCTTAAACTGCACAGTGCTGCCATAAAAAACAGTACACTGACCTTGCGGTACCTCATACGGCACCCTCTAAAGTGCCCTATAAGCAACATTCTAGGGTGCCTTGGCTGACAGTGCACTTTAAAATGTGCCTTATAGGGCGCCTTATGTTAACACGCTTTGAGAGTGCGTTTGCTAGTAGTGATAATTAAAATATGAATAAAATGCCTCCTAAAGCATTCTTCCCCATAATATGTAATGCCTCAGCCAGTTTTGTTCATTGGGCACTTTTGGGGATTGAACCCCTGATCCCTGCACCATTGGTAAGTGCCTTAACCATTGTGCTGTGGCTCTGCTTTTCTTCCTGCACATCAGTGCGCCACTTATACCGCCTAGTATTATAATGCCTCCATAAACATCAGCACGCTGCCTTATGCCACCCAGTATTTCTGCACCTCATAAATTAATGCCTCAGCCAGCCGTCTTCATTGGACACTGTGGGGGATTGAACCCCTGATCCTTGCACCATTGGTCAGTGTCTTAACCATTGTGCTGTGGCTCTGCTCTTTTTCTTGTACTTCAGCGCGCCACTTATGCCTCCTGCGCAGCTATCTCATGCGCTAAGGTGCGGGGCGCACATGGGCACCGCGCACCTTAGCGCATATGTAAATTCCGGCTTTTCTTTTTCAGGACGGAACGCCCACTCCTTATATGGCACCCGCACACTACCGGGGCCCGCACTCTACCGGGGCTTTAGTAAACATACCCCTTAGTCATGATTTGGATTTCTGAAGATGTGCATGTGGATGTCGCAATCACGGAGACGTCTCCGAAGCCATTCCATAAATGACGTTTACAGATGTCTCCAGTGCAGGGACATCCAAATAGGCGAGGAGGTGTGGTGGAGGCATAACTGGGGAGGTGCTATGGACTTAAACATCCCCCTTTGATTTCAGGAACAATGGGGGTGTCTGCAGGCACGTCAATGTTTAGACCTGCTGCAGGCTTGAATAGGCATCAGGAAAGTGCTTGTTTTGGCCTTAAAACATCCAGAGAGTATAGAGAAGATGGAGAGTGAAGTGACTAGTCTAAGATCATAAAGACTCAGACTGTGATTTGAACTATGACTACTCTGTTACCAACCCACTACGTTAACCATTATGCTATTAGATATCTACGTTGTAGGATACTATTCTGAGAATGTCTATGTAGACTCTCTCTATAGACATCTATATCGAGCATGTACACATTTCTGAAATTGTTCCTGAACTTGCACGTGCCTGTTTTTTTCCAGACATTCTGGCTTTGATGTCCCAGATTGCACTTGGACATCCCTTTGTAAAATGTGTGGTTTTGCCTCTTACATTTCTAATAGATGACAGCAGGTTTGTGTGGGATTAAAGATTGCAGGTTTTTAGTACCTTTGTGGTCTAAGATTTGCTAATTGACTGTTAGTTTAGATTCAGGGTTGACTGAGACCTCACATAAAAACTGTTGGTCATCTCTATTCTTTAGGCTATGGCCTAAACCCCTTTTGAGTTTTGATGATGATTGAGTTTTGATGATTATAATATTATAATTATCAAACAGTGATTCAAACTCTGATGTTCCTTATTCTGGACTATTGCAATGCTCTTCATATAGGAATCTCGGTAAGAGTTCTGAGGATGATTCAGGTAGCACAAAATGTTATAGCAAGACCGCTGCCTGGTTATTTTCATTATGATCACATTACTTCCATTTTAAAGCAACTTTACTGGTTGTCTACAAGGTAGAAGTCTTGATTAAAATTGCTGTCTATTATTTTAGAATTCTGAAGGTGGTGAATCCAAGTATTTCAAAAGGATTTGGAAATACATGTCCTGGGATATAGCTTGTGATCCCAGGATATTGGCTTGCTAGAGGTCCCCTCATTTAAATGAATATTAGTTGCTTTTATGTTTGCCTTTTTCATTACCTTTTCTAGTTCTATAGTCTTTTTTTTTGAGAAGGGATAACCAAAACTGAACATAATCCTCAAGATGAATTGATAGAAAGCCATAATGGTATTTTCCATTCTTTTCTGAATAGTTGCATTTTTTTTTTTTTACCACTGCCTGTCTTCTCTTCTGAAGATTCCCCAGAGGGATAAGAAAGAGAAGAAAAGGTGGTCAAGAAAGTAAGGAAAGACAGTCCTAAAGGGAGCCCAGGAAGAAGCACAGGAGTGGATGAAGAAACAGGTCAGAGCACGAGAGTGGGGGTGAGACACAGTAGGACACAGGAAGTTTGAAAGAATAGAGAAAAGGAGTGAGAGCAGTGAAAGGAGAAAAGAGGGGCCCAATATAAGGAATAATGATGGAGAAGGTCATTTAAGGATAGGAAGCAGTGGAAACAGGAGAAAAGCAAGAGAAAGCAAGATCAGGAGGGAGAGGAAGGAGGACTGTAAAATAAAACAAAAACTATTAGACTGCAAAGTAAAAAAAAAAAAAAAAGAAATTGTAAGAATGGCTAAATATGGAGGGGAATTTTATAATAGATCATCTAGGTGGGAGGCCAAGCAGGCACCTATTTTATAAAGACACATGCTGTAAATATCGGCATAAAACATGCAGAAACCGTGGCTACAGCTCATACATATACACCTTCCTCATGAGTGGGTGCAAATGTACAAGCATGAGGTATTTTATAAACAAACATACTTTATGACATCATGCTCCACCCAAACTATGCCCCCCCATAGATGTCTATGCCGAGTCAGAAATAAGTACACGCCTTCAATCATCGTGTGCTCTCAAGTAGTTAGTAAATGTGAACTTGGCAACAGAAATGAAGCTGGAGAAAGACTGATAGAATTAATTCACAAGCATTTACTTGCAAAATAACCCCCTACAAAGTCCAAACTAAAAATAAAGTAGACTTAGCATACCTCTCTTCTCAACTGAGCTGCAACCCTCCATCATCACCATCACCCTTCCTCTCAGCCAGGGCAATGAGCATCCCCTCACACTCCATCACCCTTGTTCTTAACCATGGAAGTGCCCCTTCTTTTACTCCCCATTACCTTTCCTCGACAACTCCTCGCTTACTCTCTGCTATCCTAATGCTCACCTATTCAGTTACCTCTCTCTCGCTATGCATCATGATTCCTCTCATGTAGGGCAGTGGTTTCTTATTTACCTCTCATATCCTCCCTAATTAGTACAAAATAGATATATTACTATTCTTGCATATTGATCTGTAAAGAAAAATTTGCAACAGGGTAAGCAAATATAAATCAATGTTAACTTCTATTCGGGCAAGCTATAGACTAACAGCTCTTAATCTAAGGGGTATGTTTACTAAACTGCAGTAATGTCACTCGCGTTAGGTTCCGCGGTAAAGGTACAGATGCCCATATAAAGGCGTGGGCGGTGCATCGTTACAGAAAGCCGTATCAACTAACGCATGTTACAAGGCGCCTTAGACTAAAGCGCGTTACAAGGTGCCTCATAAGGTGCCAAATAGGGCTCTTTAGGCTAAGCGCCATATTAGGCGCCATAGAAGGCACCCTGGGCTATGGAACCATAGGTTAAGGTGGCCTAATAAGGTTACGGTGCCCTAGGTTAGTGTTCCCTAAGGGCTGCAAGGTGTCTCAGGATGACATGCATGACCTGTGAGGAACAGAGACAGATGTAGCCGTAACACTAGATATAGCACTCAGGAAAGGCAATGAACAGGTGAGTGAAGGAGGGAGAGCTGGGAGCCGCTGGACCTGCCATATCTGTGGGCATCCCATGTGGCTGCCAGTACTGATGACAAACATGGTGAGGGCAACTGTACCACAGCACAGGGTGTTGGCAGTGTAAAGTACTGGAAAGACAGTTGGTGGCAGATGATGGGAATACATGTCCCCCAATGGAGGCGTGTGGCAGAATAGTTACAATGATGGGTGGACAGAGGAGTGGTGGTGCCATGCAGATCAGGCACAGGCGAGACAAGCATGAAGAGGTGCAATGCAGGAAAGGGTAGCAGTGCAGGACATGGGGTGACAGCCTGCACAGGCAGACAGCACTCTACACAGCTGACAAGCGCAGATAGACGGACCGAGGGGAATGTTGGCAATTGTGGCGAGGGTATTATGGGCTGGCAGCACAAATCTGACTGTTACAGGCATGCACACTATTTGAGTAGGACAGGCATGAGAGGAGACAACAATGAGGAATTGAACCCATGAACACTGCCAAGAATGGCATTGTATTAACCAGTAGGCTATACCTCCGTGGTGTATGTCAAAGCAATTGCTGGGTTCAGAAGGACTGCAGGTCACCGCACAAACTGTCTGCTCTGAGTGCCAGGATAGGGTAACCCCACCAGTACCCATGATGCAATCCACATGCTGAATAGCTGTCTACAGCTGATCACCAAATGGGGTCTGCACCTCTCCGGTACCTCAGCTTGGAGAGACGAGCTGACAGTGTGTGATACTGGCACAGTGTATCTACAGACTATGCCATTGTGCAGGTTCGGTGTTCTCCCTGAGGGATAGGATGGGTGCCCAGCACTAGGTCCGCAGTACATGTGGTGCTAGATATGGGCCCTGCTGTACATCCCTATCACTACCAGTGTGTGACAGGTGTTCCTTGCAGTGCAGCTGAAGGTAATTCAGTGTCCATTTGTATCCTGCAGTCACATGTGGCCCCTCTGGGACCAGACATCACCCCGATTAGTGTGTACCCCGTGTTAGGGTCTGGCTGACATGGGCAGCTGTTATCAGGACAGAGGGGTTCCTAGAATTGCATGAGGTGTGTGTAGGAGTGCCTTTATAGGTCACAGTGGTATACACTACATACCCCAAAGGGCTCACATCACCCTTTTTGTAGGTAAGGGACAGGTGCCCTAGCCCCCCTGCAGCAACCTCTATCCTGCTGGTATAAGACAGCTCTCTAGGGTTGGTGGGCCAGTGTCAGACAAGCAGCAATGCCGGGGTTAGGTCTGGAAAAACCCAACTGCCTCACACCACTGTCTGCCAGTCACCAGGAGACAGCACAGTCAGACTGCACCTTATAGGTGTTTCAACCATATATAGTCTAACTGCAGACAGTCCATTAGCTAGCCCATAATGCATGCTTACAGAAGAACTATATGCACCAAGCAGGCAGCTCAGTGATTGGGGGCACCAGGATCACAAAAGTACCACTGGAGGCAGATGGTGTGGAGCGCTATGTGGGAATCTAGACATGCCAAGGTCACTGCTCGGTTAGAGTGAGTGCCCCCCCAGCATGACATGCTGTGGCCACCCTGTCCATGCAGGTGGTGGTTGGGCACTACAGTGTCCCAGCCATTGCCCCACACCCTGTGAAGATGCATCCTGGCCAATCTGCCCTGTCCGGGCCATACCCACAACACCTTGCTCCTCATTATGCACATATTCAGGCTAACGCTGGTAATAGTGGGACATTTTGGGCCCAGAGAGGGGTGGGCAGCCACAGAACAATGGATAGACATATACACACACACACACACTCCTATTGCAGCATTGTGCAAAGATAGGGGTGGTTGGCAACTCTGCCCACCACACTGGTCCTGATCACAGTGCCAACATTGCTAAACTGTGCAGGAGGTTGTAGTAGTGCTCTGGTGATAACTGCAGCTCAATGCTGGGGCCAACAGCCTGACTCTCCATGCATCTTTGGATTGTGGAGCCTGTGTGAGTGGGTGTTTGTACCCCTGTTCGCCGCTGCTTTGGGCTTTGCACATGTTGCTGTTGTATCTGCATTGTAGGGTAAAATATAGGGAAATGCTCTGCAGGAACCACAGCTGAGACTTGAACCTGTGACCCTCTGCTTCTGGTCACACTGGCTGGGTGTACTGCACCACACATGTGTGGTAGTCCCTGGTGCTAACTGCACTTTTCCTCAGCCAGACCTTTTATGTTGCACTGCACACCACGTACTGGTACAGGGCATGGCCTAGGTCCACTGCAGGCAGGTGCCACTGTCCCCTCCAGCACGGGCACCCCCCCCCCCCTGCCATGCTGACATGGCCTTATGCTGTCGGTGTTGGTAGTGCGCAGTCCCAGGCCATCCACTCTGTGGGTAGGTGGTCGCCTAGGGAGCGGGGTCTGGGGCAGGGGGCATACATGAACATCCTCACATCCCCCCCCATCACTGCCTACCAATAGTATGTCCCTTCCGCTTGGGGAAGGGTTAGCTGGGGGATGTTGGGTCAGTGCCCTGGCAACTGTAAGCTTGGATGGACCAGTAGATGTAAGTGGATTGTGTTTGGCCTTTGTCAGCTGCTGTCATGCTTATTTTTGGTTTCTATGTTCCTAGGCACCCGCCTAGTCCACCCTGTGCCCCAGCTGCCCCCGCTGTGTCCCACCTGCAGTCCCCAATGCCCCATTTGCACCATCACCATAGTGGCCTTTCATACTTGGGCACTATGCTGTTGCTGAAAATGGAGCACTACTATCACGTTTCTTGGGCTCCCTGCCTATGCTGTACATTGCTGACACTGAAATGGTTTCTCTCTCCTGCAAATGTGCATCTAACTGCAGGTTTTCATTCGCGGTAGGATTCAGCCCTTCAGTTCAGCACACTAGTTTGCAGGGAGCCTCTTCCCGCCCACTCCTCGTTACCTAACGATCGTTAATGTTACCTAACGCTCGGTCTGTAACATTAGCGCAGTTTAGTAAACGTACCCCTTAGTGTGAGATTTAAGGATGGGTCGCGGAGATAGCGCAGAAGGTGGTGTTGGGGACATTGTTAAAAGCTAAGCATGGTCTCTAAGTTCTCTATTAATTAAACAGTTAAGATATTTCCAAGCAACGACATCTATCATAAGGTCATTGATGCGAATTGGGCGATTTTCAGAGAATATATACATAAGTCTGAATAATTGTTACGCCCCTCAGTCTGAGACCTACGTTGCCTGGAGTAATTATAAAGTTTAATATGAATGATTTTGCGATATTAGATATAGACACACTCTAATGGTATTGATATCAGAGTAATAATTTATTCAATTGACATATTTATTTGGTTGGCAATTCATTGAGACCACCACTGTTACCGTGTTTCTGCCAAAACCGAGATGCAATGCCTTTCATACCAGAGTTTGATCATTTTAAAATTTGTAAGGAAACTTAGGGGTATGTTTACTAAACCGTCTTAACGTCGCAGCGGTGGTATTATCGCACGATAACGCAGCAGCGGCGTTAAGACACACTAACGCTGTGAAATCCGGGGGCTGAAGGGTGGAGTAAGGCTTCCCAGAGGGTGGAGAGAAGGGGTCAGTGGGCGGAGAGTGGGCGGGGAGAGGCTCCATGCACACTAAAGCTGTGAAATCTGAGTCTGAACACTAACGCCAGTGAAAACCTCGCATTAGGCACATTTGCAGGAGAGAGAAACCATTTCAGTCAGCAATATGCAGCAAAGGCAGGGAAACCCTGGAAAGTGATAGTTGTGATACATGTGCAGGGACCAAAAAGGCAAATAAACATATAAAAGGACCAGAAACACATCTAAAATCCCAATAACGAAGCTGGCCAATAGTGATATTATTGTTAAACATAAAGCAACACTACTGACAAAGCGTATAAATTAAGATATCATGTTTGGAAGGGTCTATGCTCTGTCCCCCTACAAAGTGAATGATCCCACATTGAAATAGCGCTGATCAGGGTTTCTGTCGTTTAGATTGGGCAGGATTGTTATGGCATGCACATGTGCAGCAACAGCAGAGTGGGCACCTAGGAAAGGGCAACTGTACTGATGCTGTAAATGGGATACAGGGGGCTGCAGGCGGCACATGCTGTGGTCCAGCTGGGGCACAGTGCGGGCTAGGCAGATGCCTAGGTGGCACATAGGAATGCCGAAACTGTAAAGCAGCAAGATAGCAACTGACGAGGGTCCAACATGGGCATGAGTGTGTGTCCCATAGTGTCACAGGGGATATTACCCAGCAGGTACCCTCAAGGGCACATAACATTGGCAGGCGGTGCTGGGGGGAAGCACGCATGTCCATGTAGGCACCCCTACCTGAAAGCCCACACAATAGGCAGCTGCCTACCAGCACAATGGATGGCCTGGGACTGCGCAGTCAGTGTGTTCAGGAGCAGAAGGTCACAAGTTCAAGTCCCAGCTGTGGCTCCTGTGAACCCTGTCCCCATATTTTACCCAGTACTAAACCATGGTAATAAAGACAGAACCTTTATTGCAGATAAAATAAACATGCCTGAAATGCCTATATTTTACCCTACAGAGCACAGACACCATAAACATGTGCAATCCCTAGAGCAGAGTTTCCCAACTGCAGTCCTGGAGGGCCAAACACCACTCAGGTTTCATACTGACCCTAATAAATATGCCTGTGCTGCATTTGTATGCACCGCCCCCATTGTATGCAAATGTATCTCATGCATATTTATTAGGGACAGCATGAAAACCTGAACAGTGTTTGGCCCACCAGGACCAGATTTGGGAACCTCTGCCCTAGAGAAGTGGCCAACAGGGGCATAAACACCTACACCCACACCCATAGGCTCCACTATCCAAAGCCTCATGGAGAGTCAGGCTGTTGGGCCCTGCGTGGAGCAGCATCTCCCAATATTGGCACCTGCATACCTTAGCAATGCCGTCCTAAACTTGGGAACATGTTCCACATATATCAAAAGGTTGCTATTATTACTGTCAGCTAACAAATCCTAAGTTCAACAGAATTTGTTGATAGAGATTCATCATAGCAACCTTTCTGATATCTGTGGAGTGTGTTTGTTATTGATTCTGACAGTGTTTACCACCCCGGGGAGTGACCCTAACAGTACTGAGTACCATAGCAATGCCCGCACTGTGCCCAGGACTGGTGTGGCGGCTAGGGCTGCCTCAAACCTCTATATTTGCAAAATGCTGACATAGGTATGGGAGTGTGTGTCTGTCTATCCAATGTATTGTGGCTGCCTACACCTTACTAAGCCCACATTGCTTGCACTGTTTCCAGTGTTAGCCTGCCAATGTGCATGAGGAGGAGCAAGGTACTGTGGGTATGTCCCGGACAGGGTGGCATGGGCAGGATGCATTTGCACAGGGTATAGGGCAATGGCTGGGACATTGTAGTGTCCAACCACCACCTGCATGGACAGGGTGGCCACAGCATGTCATGCTGGGAGGTCACTCTCACCCTGACTGAGCAGTGACCATGGCATGGCTAGGTTCCCCCATAGTGCTATACAGTATTTCTCTCAAGTGATATTTATGGGTTCTCTTTTCTGGTGCCCAATCACTGATATACCTGTGTGGTGTGTGTGTTGACATCCCAGTTTTGGGTGCACACAGTTCTTCCAGGAACATGCACTATGTACTAGCTAGTAGCATCTGTATGGCTGCACCACCTTGCAGGGTGCAGCAGGTGCACACTGACTGCCCTCTGCTGGTGAATGTCAGATTGTAGTGGGGGGCAGCTGAGCTGACTGGGCCCACTACCTATCTGCCAGTGGCCCTATCCCAAGTGCAGATCTTCAGCAGCTGTCCGTTTACCACCAGGACTGGGGTTGCTGGTCCCACAGCCTGTCCTCATGTACCTCCACTGCCCCCTTTCAAATGGTGAGAGTGTGGGTCTGTTGGGGGCAGATCATGTCCCCCACCCTGACCCAGAGTGGGCTGTTTGCTAAGTACATTGTTTTGCCTTGTGAGTCCTGACACACCCCGGCTCCCTAAGCAGGTGACCATAGCAAGCAAAGTGGATATGTACTATGTTGTGTGCATCATAGTCCACAAGGGCCAGACATGACTGGCAATTATAAATGGACACAGAGACCTCCTAAAAGTGTCTGCAACAAAAACCTGTCACACACTGGTACTGATGGAGACCTGCAGCACAGCCCACCTCAACCAACCCGGGTACTTCAGACCTGGTGCTAGCCACTCTACCTCACCCTCAGGGTGAGCACAGAACACCCACATTGGCAAGGCCTGTGGGTACTCTGTGCCAGTAACACGCACGGTCATTCCCCCCTACCAAGCTGACGTGCTGTAGAGGTGCATACCCCATCTGGTGAGCAGATGTAGACTGCTGTTCTGCTTGTGAATTGCAATATGGGTATTGTTGTTTCTATCCTATCCTGGTAGCCACAGCAGACAGTTTTATGGTGACGTGCACTCTTTCTGTAGCCAGCCATTACTATGATAACTCCCATAGTGATGTAGCACAATGGTTAATGCAGTGGCTTTAATAGCAGCAGTCATGGGTTCAATTCCTCTCTGTTCCCCTTTTTTTTAATGGCTGTCCTACATAACTACTTTTCATTCCTGTAACAGTCGTATCTGTGCAGATCTGTGCTGCCGCCACATTATACCCTCATCACTGTTGCCATCCATCTTTCTGTCTATGTGTGTGTGCCAGCTGTGTGGCGTCCTGCCCTAATGTGCAGGCTGCAACCCCATATCCTGCACTGGCACACTTTTCTGCATTGCGGCTCTTCATGCTTGCCTCTCCTGTGTCTACTCTGCATGGCACTGCTCTCCTCTGTCCTCCTGTCATTGCACTTATCCTGCCACCTCTACCTCCTCTGGTGGACACGTATCCCCATCCTCTGCCACACACTGTCATTGTTGCACTGTACATTACCATCACCCTGTACATCGGTACAGCTGCCCCCGATATGTTTGTCCACTTTACCCGTTGCCACATGGGCTGCACACAGATTTGGCTGGTCCATGAGCTCCGTCATCTACTTCCTTCCATCAGTTGTTCATTGCCTTTCCTTGGTGCTCTGTGCAGTGTTATGGTTACATCTGTGTTTGAGCCATACATTTCATGCTTGTGACTTTGGGGCACCTTTGTGCCCCTGGGCACCATCTCCTGTGTCACCTTGGCATCCCTGGGGCATCTCACGCAGCACCTTAGGTTTGGCCAGCTTATGGGGCACCTTATATGCTGCCTTGGAGGGTGCCAACCTTTCCTGCTGCCCTGTGGGGCACATTATGACCTGCCTTGGATGACATGGTGCTTTATGATGTGCCTTATTATGCGCCCTAAAAGGTGCATTAGGTTGCGGCACTGGGGTGAGGCTTTTTGGCTGGCAGTGCAAATTGTTGGGATGTGTCTGACTGTTACAAGCAGGAAAAGGGATTGCCTCAGAAAGTCTTTTAACTGAGCCCACTGGGGGATCAAACTCATGACCACTGTATCAGCAGCCAATGCATTAACCATTGTGCTACAGCTGTGTTGCTGTGTTTGTAGGTCAACTCGCCTAATTAAGGTTAACACGCGTTAACGTGCCACGGCTCCCTCTATCGCGCGGTAACGGACTTTATTGCGCGATAACCCGAAATGCTACCTTAAGACCGGAACGCCCACTACCTTATATGGCATTCATCACAGTAAGACTGCAACTAACGCTGGTAACATTCAGACGGTTTAGTAAACATACCCCTTAGAATTACACATTTCTTTCCTAAAAATACTGCAGGGTGTGCCAGTGTTTCTGTAGTTAGGAAAGATTCTTGGTGGATTTCTCCCAGCCCTGTGAATCATCTTATTTACACCTTCCAAGAATGGCTTTAAAAGATGTATGTGCACTCAAACAAAATTTGACCGAAGAAGAAACTTTTGCCATTAAGAATTTAAAATAAGATGATAATATTATTATCTGCCCAGTAATTAAGGGAGGTGCCATTGTTGTTTTAAACAAAGAGGATTATGTTAGTTAGATTAAGCGACAATTCAATGATAGAACTTATTACATCCCCTTGAAGGAGGATCCCACTAGGGACTTGCAACATGAGACTGCGGAATTGGTTGATTTCTGAAGCAGCTGCTGGTTTTTTGGCTGAAGAAAAAGCTATGGGTCTGATATTGATCAGGGATGGCTATCACCACCGACTTTTAACACTGGATATTCAATGTCAGGCTCATATGCTGCCCTGGCATCGAAAATCTGGGGTTGTCACACAGTTTTCGCAGCCACAGAAGCTAACTGGGTAGCGGCGATATTGAGCCACTACCCAGTTAGCTCCTATGGGTAAAGCTAGGCCAGCTTTTGCCGCACGTAGCTTTACCCATGTGATGCTAACCAGGTAGAGGTGCAATACTGCCGTTACCCGATTAGTGACTGTCGCTGCCCACGATATGCCCCAGGGCATAGCTTTGGCGCATGTAGCGGCATTAGTAGGGATATTCAGTGGCACTAACTGTGGCACTGTGTTAGTGTCATTGACTATCCCATTCAGCGGCATTTATACAGTTTAGAAGTCTGTAAACTGTGTAAATGCCTTAGAATATCAGGACCTATGTTTCTTAAAGTCTAACATTCAGTTATTCCTCCAGGCAGGCCTATTGTTTCTGCGATGGTCTCTGTTCTGGATCCTTTGTCTAAGTTTATAGGCATTTTTTAAGACCTTTTATATTGGATATGGCATCAAATATTAGGGACTTTATACATCTGATTATGATCTTACGAGATTTGCAGGTGAACACTATGGGGGTAATTCCAAACAGTTTAGTGGGGATGCATGTCCTGTTTGAATGTACATCCCCTGCCAACAACTTGTGGCCGATTCTGTACCCAAAGCTCTCCGTACATACAGAGGAGATGCGCGGGGAGCTCTGGACAGGGTTTGGAGGGAGTGGGCCAGAGGAGGAGTGTGGGCAGGGCAGAGTTGGGCCCATGACATCGGACATACAGGGATGATTCCGGTTGCGGCCCTGTACGTCCACCCCCCGAGGCTGGCAGACAGTGTTGGAGGACCCTGCTGAAATGGTGAGCCAACGTGGGAAGTTCTCTGCCACCTGATCCTAGCCTTGGCAGGCCCCTCCTGGGGTCAGGCAGCAGAGAAAAGCATATTATATGTTGGGTGGGGCATCGGGGCTCCTGCATGGCATCTCGGTGCCATGGCGATGGGACACCACAGCACAGAGGCTCCATGCAGGAGCATGGGGAGGTTTAGTCAGGGAGACTGCTGCAAGTCTGTGCCCGCAGTATCAGGGCCCATCCAGCCCGTCCAAATGCCCCGATGCTGTTCCTGCAGGAATGTCTAACTCCCACGGGTGCAGAAGGGTTCTAATCTGGCCTGTCTGGATAGGCTCCTCCGAGCAGAATTGGCCTCTACGGGTATTGTACTTGTGACGTTTGATATAGATTCTCTATATATCAACATACTGCAGGATGAAGCTATTGTGGTTATCTGTTTCATCTTAAACACTAGAGAAGGAACAAGGAGGCTATGCTCATCTAAAAAGAGTTTGAAAGCAAGCAGAATTGATGAAGCTAAAAGTTTTCAGACAGGGGTTATCCTACCAGGTGTGTTCAGCAGGTCTATCACAGGGCTCGCTGAGTAAGATCCCTAAGGCCAAGAATTCCTGGTCCTGTGTGTATCTTGCAGTTTTCACATTTGGCAAAGAACATTAAAAGAATCACAAGGAGACACTGGTCTATTATACAGGGTCTTGAATGTTTCACAGATAAAGAGCTTCTGAAAGCTCATATGAGAGGACATAACCTTAGAGACATGTTGGTCCCCTCCTCCTTGCATCCAAAGCAAAAGGTGACCTGTAAGATTGGACATTTTAAGTGTGGGAATTGTTCTTATTGTACACAAATAACACAGACTGATACTTTTTGTGCCCAAAGATTGAGCAAATGATCAAATTACAAACTTTTTCAAATTGCAATATGAGTAATGTGGTCTATGTGATTCAATGCCCCTGTAAGCTTGTTTATGTGAGTAAGACTAGAAGGAAGTTTAGGATTAGACTTGCAGAGCACATGAATTATATTAAGAGTCATTGTTACAACTGCATTTGCTTCGCATTGGATGGAATTTATGCAGTTTTGATAGTTCCAGGCGCTAGTTGCAGCGATAATGTGAAGGATGCCATATAAGGAGTGGGCGTTCCAGTCTTAAGGTAGCAATCGCGGGTTATCGCGCGATAAAGTGCGCCATGTCCATTATCGCACGTTAACCTTAACTTCGCGTGCTGACCTGCAATCACAACAGTAGAGGTGTAGCACACTGGTTAATACAATGACTGCTAAAACAGGGGTCATGAGTTCAATTTCCCAGTGGGCTTAATGAGTAAGGCTGTCTGAGGCATTACCCTTTACTTTAAATCAGTGCTGTCTGAGGCATTTTCTTTTTTAATTTAAATTAGTGCTGCCAGCAAACACACCCTCACAGTGCCGTACCCTAAGGTGCCGCATAAGGCGCCCTATAAGGCACTCCAGAGGGCACATTATAAAGTGCACTGTCCGCCAAGGCACCTTATAATGTTCCCTATAGGGTGCCTTATAAGGCGCCTTATGAGGCACCTTAAGGTTACAGCACTGTGAGGGTGTTTTTGCTGGCAGCACTAATTTAAATTAAAAAAGGAAACACCTCAGACAGCCCTATCAAATAACACCACTGTGGGATCAAACCCATAACCTCTGTCTCCACAGGCAGTGAAGCAACCAGTGGGCTACATCTCTATAGTTACTAACAAGCCCCTGGTTGGCTACAGAAGGACTGCAGGTCACCACACAAACTGTCTGCTGTGGTTACCAGGATAGGGTTAATCCACCCGTATCCATGATGCACTGCACATGCAGATCAGCAGTCTACAGATGATCACAAGATGGGATATGCACCCCCACAGCACCTCGGCCTGGTAGGGGGAACTGACCGTGTGTGTTACTGGCAGAGTAGCTACAGACTGACACATTGTGGGGGTACTGTGCTCACCTTGAGGGTGAGGTGGGGCGCCCAGCACCAGGTCCGCAGCACCCAGCTTAGCTGAGATAGGCTATGCTGCAGGTCACATTCAGTGCCAGTGTGTGATAGGTAGTCCTTGCAGACACACCTAGGATACACCTATGTCCATCCATATTTCCCAGTCACGTCTAGCCCTTGTGGACTATGATGCACCCAGAAGAGTGCATATTCTGTGTGGGTGCCATGGTCACATGATTTAAGTGAAGGGGAGTGTTTGGACCCATAGGTGGATTATGTAGCACTATCCAACCCTCCCTCTGGGGCTCAGGGTAGGGGACAGAATCTCCCACCAACAGATCCACATTCTACATCCCTGCAATGGTGGCAGCAGAGGGGACCGTCAACCCCAGTCCTGCTAGGGAACAGGCACCCTACAGGGCAGTCAATGCAGATCTGTATACATCCATAATGCAATGGCAGACAGACAGAAGGCCTGGAAGTGCTCAGCTGCGCCCCCCCCCCCCCTCCAGCCACTACACCCTGCAAGGTGTTCCAGCCATACACATACTAACTGCAGACAGTCTGCTAGCTAGTCCATAGTGCATGTTCCTGGAGGAGATGTGTGTACCCAACTGGGATGTGTGTGTGTGCGCGCGCACGCGCACACGCACACGCACACGCACACCCCCAAATAAGTCAGTGATTAGGCCCCAGAAAAAAGAACCCATACATATCACTTGAGAGGAATACTATATAGCACTGTGGGGGAACCTAGCCATGCCATGGTCACTGCTCAGTCAGGGTGAGAGTGACCTCTCAGCAGGACATGCTGTGGCCACCCTGTCCATGCAGGTGGTGGCCGGGCACTACAATGTCCCAACCATTGCCCTATGCCCTGTGCAGATGCATCCTGCCCAGGCCACCCTGTACGGCCCATACCCACAGTATCTTGCACATTGTCAGGCTAACACTGGAAACAGTGCAAAGCAGTGTGGGCTGAGTAAGGTGTAGGCAGCCACAACACACTAGATAGAAAGACACACACTCCCACACCTATGCCAGCATTGTGCAAATATAGAAGCTTTTGGCAGCCCTGGCCACCACACCAGTCCTGGGCACAGTGCAGGCATGGCTATGGTACGCAATACTGTTGGGGTCACTCCCCGGGGTGGTAAATACTGTGAGAAACCAAAACTGAAAGGCACTCCACAGATATCAGAAAGGTTGCTATGATGCATCTCTATCAACAAATTGTGCTTAACTTAGGCATTGTTATCTGCCATTAATCATAGCAACCTTTTGATATATGTGTAACGTATTCCCAAGTTTAGGGCGGTATTGCTAAGGTATACAAGTGCTAGTATTGGGAGATGCTGCTGCGCGCAGGGCCCAACAGCCTGACTCTCCATGAGGCTTTGGATAGTGGAGCCTGTGGGTGTGGGTGTTTATGCCCCTGTTGGCCGCTGCTCTAGGGCAGAGGTTCCCAACTCCGGTCCTGGAGGGCCAAACACCGTTCAGGTTTTCATGCTGTCCCTAATGAATATGCATGAGATACATTTGCATACAATGGGGGCGGCGCATACTAATGCAGCACAGGCATATTTATTAGGGACAGCATGAAACCTGAATGTTGTTTGGCCCTCCAGGACTGCAATTGGGAAACTCTGCTCTAGGGATTGCACATGTTTATGGTGTCTGTCCTCTGTAGGGTAAAATATAGGTGTTTCAGGCATGTTTATTTTATCTGCAATAAAGGTTCCGTCTTTATTACCACAGTTTAGTACCGGGTAAAATATTGGAAAAGGGTTGGCAAGAGCCACTGCTGGGACTTGAACTTGTGACCTTCTGCTCCTAAACACACTGGCTGTGTGCACTGCACCACACTGTTGCCACAGGGACAGTGCATTCCCTGCAGATACCATGACTGTTCATCAGACAGACCCTGTCTGTTGCATTGCATGGCACCCACCTAAACGGGGCTAGGCCATGGTCTGCTGTGGGCAGATGCCACTGCCCCCTCCACCACCAGCACCCCTCCGCCACCATGCTGCCATGCCATTATGCCAGTGGTGCTGGTGGTGCGCAGTCCAAGGTCATCCAGTGTGCCAGTAGGCAGCTGCCTATGGTGTGGGTTCTCTGGTAGGGGTGCCTACATGGACATGCACGCTTTCCCCCAGCACCACCTGCCAATGTTATGTGCCCTTGGGGGTACCTGCTGGGTAATATCCCCTATGACACTGTGGGACACACACTCGTGCCCATGTTGGACCCTCGTCAGTTGCTGTCTTGCTGCTTTACAGTTTCTGCATTCCTATGTGCCACCTAGGCATCTGCCTAGTCTGCACTGTGCCCCAGCTGGACCACAGCATGTGCCGCCTGTAGCCCCCTGTATCCCATTTACAGCATCAGTACAGTTGCCCTTTCCTACGTGCCCACTCTGCTGTTGCTGCACATGTGCACGTCATAACAAACCTGCCCAATCTAAAAGACAGAAACCCTGATCAGCACTATTTCAATGTGGGATCATTCACTTTATAGGGGGACAGAGAATAGACCCTTCCAAACATGATATCTTATTTTTTGGGCTTTGTCAGTGGTGTTGTTTTATGTTTATCATTAATATCACTTTTGGCCAGCTTGGTTATTGGGATTTCAAATGTGCTTCTGGTCCTTTTATATGTTTGTTTGCCTTTTAGGTTCCTGCACATGTATCACAACTATCACTTTTCTGGGTTTCCCTGCCTTTGCTGCACACTGCTGACTGAAATAGTTTCTCTTTCCTGCAAATGTGCCTTAATGCAAGGGTTTCACTAGCGTTAGTGTTCAGACCCGGATTTCACAGCGTTAGTGTGCCTGGAGCCTCTCCCCTTCCATTCTCCGCCCATTGACCCCTTCTCTCCGCCCTCTGGGATGCCTTACTCCACCCTTCAGACCTGGATTTCATAGCGTTAGTGTGCCTTAACACCGCCGCTGCCGCTGCGTTGTCGCGCGATAAGTGATGTTATTGCGCGATAATACCACCGCTGCGACGTTAAGACATTTTAGTAAACATACCCCTAAGGTTTTGTGTTTTAAAAGTGGTGTCCCTTTCCTAGAAAGGGGGGGGGGGGGTACAGTTGATGTTGTTCAGCTGCTACTGAGAGAAGACCAGAGATTAATCTTTCAGTTGGAACCTGTGCACCCCATGGATTGAACCAGAATTTAGATTCTACAGTGGTTTTGTAACTTTTTTACACATTTTACGAAGTGTAATTCTTCTTCTTTTTGGAATTTTTTTTTAAGCTTTTTACAATTTTTCCTCTGTTGCGGAAGCTTTTTCTTTGTGTTTGATCTATTTGTTTATTATTTTTATAAAAACTTTTATCTGAGACTTCTTATGTAAGTTTCAGTATCCCCTGTTTTTTGAAAAAAAGGACCCTGTTTTTACAAAGGTGCTGGTCTGTGCATCTTTTGATCATTTTTGGAAGTTTTAAGTTTAGGGCAGCCTCATTTTGGCAGCACTCTCATTCAGGCAGTCCCAGCGGAAAAGCCTCTTTAAATGGCAGCCTGCAGCCCGATTGCAATCTGGATTGTGTTGAATCGGCAGTTGGGTAAGTTTTCTTAGGAACCTTTTTTCCTTAATCTACTACACCAATTAGGTTGCAATTGGAGCTCCTCATTGTCAGAAGATCTTGGTTACTGTGTGGAAAGAAATCTCCTTCCTGAACAGAAGAGAGGAACTGTGTGTGGAAACTTTTCGCAGGATTTTCTTGAGTTTTTTAGCGCTATTGGAAATGTTCAAGAAGAAAGGCCTGATCATTCTGAGGCATCTCGATCTCAACATTGGGGGGGGGGGGGGGGGATAAAGGATGTTGTCGCGTTTACCAGCAATACCAGACTCTATTGTGACTTGGTACCATACATCCTCACCATTGATCCACTTATCAGATGACCTCTTATAAAAACTATTGGTAATTACATTTGAGTAGCTTTGGATGAAGATGGAGAAGATATATCAACACAAGAAAGATATATGCCTCAAGTGAAGGTTCAGCTATCTATTTATTTAGTAGTACTTAGCTCACACTTTTCCTGAATCTCATCCCAGTGGGGGATCATGAAGATGTAGAAGTCTACCAATCGCCTGGGGTTTGGGAGGAGTGACCTAGTGATTGTGATCAGAAATACCAGGGTTACCTATGGCAAGTCACTTTACCCTCCTTTGCCACAGGTACAAACTTAGATTGTAAGCCCTCCAGGGATAGGGAAATATCTACAGTACCTGATTGAAACTTGCCTTGAGCTACTACTGGAAAGACATGAGTTGCAAGTTAAATATAAAAAAAATAAACTAAAATAAAATTCAATCTGTAAATAAGCATGTTTTATGGCAGTCAGGTACCTAGTTGGTGGTTTTTTTCCATGCAAGAAATAGATATAATACATTCTAAGATATTCAGAGGTTCTGGCAGCTCCATACATTAAAACTAAAAGACTTCTAAAAATTTTTTTTTTAAAATCCTAAAATAATTCCTCTTCCCCCAGGTTTTCAATTCACTGTTTGCCCAAAGCTCACTGATTCATACTCCTTAAAATCAATGATGGAAAAGTAGACATGCAAAATCTACATGACCACGCATAATTTAAAAAGAACATGTGTACTTGGTGACTCTCTCTCCATTTTTTGCCCAAACTCCACCCGGAACATGCCTATAAGCAAATAAAAGTATGAGCCTTATTGTTACCATGCATCCTTTTACATGCAGAATCCCTAGAATAATTTTATAAAAGCCTTTTTAGGCACGTAAAATGGGGTTTTGTGTGGGAAAGGTTTATAAAATTATCCCATTAATGTTGGATTTACAGGAGTTGACTTTGCTTGGATCTGCCTGATCAAATTCTTGCTATCATCGACCTTCAAAGTTTGCCTTAGAAAACAGTAGGCATTTTTATTTCCTTACTTGTCTATTGGGCATGTCTCATGTCTAATGTCTTGTTTTCTTTTTTTTGTTGTTTTTTTGTCATCATAGATATTCTGAAGAAATATGTTAGATGTCATCTGGTTTGTTCTTTTCTTTTCAGATACTTAGAAAATGACTATGGCCTCCAGCCAAGTCTCGGCATGTATCCTTACATAAACTGGGACTTGGCAGAATAGAAAATGATGTCTATCTGATTTATCGACCACAGCTTTTCTAGCATTAAAATCACCACTTAATTAGAGATGTGTAAGGTTATCAAAATTATTGGACGAGGTCTTTGCGAGGGCAGGTTTGAAAAGAATTTACATGTACAAATGTGTTTAGCCATGTAAAGACTCCGTTTGGATATTGCACCCTCCCTTGTATATGACAAAAATGATACTTTTAGTCATGCTGAAAAGGGCAGGCCTGGATTTAGGCACTGGTAATCTAGGCAACTGTCTCCAGTGCCAAATCCTGGTAGGCGCCTGAGCATTGCCTCAACTGCTATGCTTTAGTATGGGCCTGATACTCCTGTCTAATCAGTGATTCAGTTCCCAAGAGGCAACAGAAAGTCTGTTAATGAAATTCAGCCCAGGGCCTGCCTGGGCCCTGTGGCATCCCGCTGTCTACTTTCCCCTTGTAGGGTTTCCATAGTAACAGGAAGCTCTGCAAAAGGATAGAGTGAGATACTGTAGGGCCTGGGCAGGCCCCGGGCTGAATTTCATTAAGAGATTTCCTACTGCTGCTCAGGGACCGGATCACTGATTGAAAAGCAGAAGACGAAAGCGGGACTTCAGGGCTGAGCTGATCAGGGGAGGGGAGGGGAGGTGGGGGTAGGAGAAACGATTTGGGGGAGTGGAGGACCCCTCCATTGTTGCCTATGGGCACCTATAATGCAAATCCAGCCCTGGAAAAAGGTCAGGCCCATGGGTAGGATGGAGACAGGGAGAAATATTTTATGTAATTTGCCAAGCTCCTGCAACGTATGTGGGTATATATTGGAGGTGCACAAGTTCAGTCCTGAAGAACCACAATCAGATTAGTCTTTCAGGATATCCTTAATGAATATCTAGTGTTAGTGTCCACTGGAGGCATGGTTTGTGGCTTTCCAACCCCAAGGGATACACAAGAGAATTTGTATAACTCAGTAAATAGGTCCTGATGGACAGTGGAAAGCAAAGTGTATCAAGGCCTTTGCTGGATGGCTGTAAAGTAAGGTTGCCAACTGGCTCCAGATGTGCTCGACAAGCCATCCAGTCCTGGGTTTACCCCAATGCATACAGGGACTTGTAGTCTTACTTTTGTTATTGAGTACAATAACTATATATTCCTGCATGCAATGAGGTGAACCTAGGACGGTTCATGCTTTTCGGGAACATTTGGAGCCAGTTGGCAACCCTACTCTAAAGAAATAATGAAAAACTCCACTCAAAGCAAAATGTCCACTCTGGGTGTGATTTTAAATGTTAAAAATTACCTTGTCTGATCCCCAATTTAAAAGTGCAAATACAAAAAAAAACATTAAAAAGGATATCAATCTACAGTAAATTAAAGTTATTTCAGAGCTCCTTATCAAAGTCAGTAAAAGCAAATTTCTCCTTATTACTTGGACTCTGATAGCTAACAGCTGCCCAGCAGTGGTCTCTGGCTGAGGAGGTCAAACATAGAGCTTATTAACATTTTTCTTTCAGTTTAAATTTTGAGGAGCCAGGAGAATTTGCCTCTTTTATTCCCTCCCACCGCGCCATTCATTCCCAGTCCCCATAGCTTGCTTTTCTAACATATATTTCCTAATTCACATGGAGGCACATTCCAAATGGGATGTCCAAGTTCAATCTGGGACGTCAAAGTCAGAAAGTCTAAAAAGAAAAGCAAACAATCTATAAAAATTGCTCCAACATTCAACTGTGAGAATACGATGTGTATAAGCAACAAGGTTTTTTGGAGCACTGAACCTGCATTCCGAGCGACTAGATTTAGATGCCAGAGGTGTGCATTTTTAAGCGGGTTAGAGAATTGAAGCCGACATCGCATGTTTGGGAGTGCTTATATAAACCCCCTGAAGAAACGTAATGCTTGGTGAAACGCATAGGCGCTGAAGATTGGCGTTGGGGCTTTTTCTGATAAGATAAGCACATATCATCATACTTTAAATTTTTTTTATTTATATCTAAAAGGAAAAAGAAGATAAAAAGGAAAAGACAGTATTAGTTTTGAAGCAACAAAAAAAGGTCGTTGATGCAAAAGGGCATACGGAGATTAGGTATGATATATCCTACTCCATAGTCCCAATTTAGTCTGAGACCTTGTTACTTATACACATCGTATTCTCACAGTTGAATGTTGGAGCAATTTTTATAGATTGTTTGCAGTTTTGTTGCTCTAATAAGGGACCGTATCAATAATAGTTGTCTTAAAAAGATAAGCAGACACGTGCAAGTTCGGGCACAATTCCAGAAACATGGACGTGCCCGATGTGCACATGTATCAAATGTCTATATAGATGTCCCCAGGAGAGTATTTCAGAACCAAAATGTCTAATAGTGAGGAAGCCAATTCTACTCAGTGCACGTCCGGACCATCTGGATGTCCAAAAAATGGGCTGACCCCAATTATACATGATTCTGTAACCACGGGATCTGGACATTCCCATGGCTGTAGAATCGGGGATTTCGACAGCCTGTGCATGCCCCAGTTCTGAAGCATGGGATGTCCATTGCCCTACATGTCCAGGCGGCCCTGAGCTCTTTACATCCACTCAGTATAACAATGTTGCCTTGTATTTCATATACCCTCTGAAAAAAAAAGAAAAGAAAAAAACCCCCTGGCAGAATACTATGAATATTGACGATCTAAGGGTTTCATAGATATACATCAAGAGATCTCCATAATCTCCAGGAACAAGCAGGAATGTAGTCTTCACATATGGGTAAAGTCAGTACCGACGGAGCCCTCACGGGAACGCTCCCCAGCATCCAATAGGAAAGCTTTTGGGAGCCTGCCACTGTGCCTGCGTAGCTGCCTTCCCGCCTTTCCAGCTCTTCCTTCTCAGTTCTTCATTTTCCGCAGAGCTGGCAAGAAGCAATTCCTGTCACCGCAGAAAATTTGTCCTTTCTTATTTTGTCCTGTCAGTGCTTGCTTGCTTGCTTTCTTTAAAAAAAAATCTTCTGTGAAAGAGAGAATCATTTCTTCCTTCAGGCAGATCAACGCCATCTTAGGCTTAGGCCTCCCCTTTTGTCACAGATAAAATGGAAAGACTATCCAGTGGTTTTAAGAAGTGCTCCAAATGTGGTAGTACCATTTCGGCCACAGACACCCATGATGGTATCTAAAATGCTTAGGACCGGATCATCAATTGTCAGAATGTCTTCTCTGTAGGAAGATGGCAAAGAGAGGCCTACAGAACTGATCTACAAAGCTGAGCACCCTCTTTGCCTCCAATGCAATATCTTTAGCATCAACGTCATCGAGAGCTTCATCTTTCTCCCAAGGATCTCAGGTATCGAAACCTAGGTCTTCTTTGAAGACAGGCTGGCCTTCCTTATATGCATCGAGATTTCTCGGGCATTGACCTGGAGGAGGACATATCAACCAAACAACCCCAGTGGGGAGGACCTTGCCTCCAAAGTCTTAGTGGAGTCCCAGGATGCCCCCGAGGCCTCCACCTCCGGAGAGCTCCTGGTGCCATGCTCAGGGATCGTGGCCCGCAATTCCGGTACAGATACCCAAGCATTGGCAAGCTCCATGGATCAATGTATCCTGGCCATAGAGCGGAGCTTAGCAGCCTTACTGGCGGCCTCCGTACCGGTAAAGCCTTTACAGTCAGTACCGGCTCCGGTACCGAAACAACCTGCATCAACTTTTTTGCCACTTACCACACTATCGCCCATGCCGGCCCTCGAATCTATTTACGGTACCGAGGTTCCAACACTGCAAGCTTCAGCTACCGGTTTTGATCAGTATCGAGTACGTGCAGAGCGGGAACACCCTACCCGTCGGTACTTTGAGTCTTCGGACTCCGATTTGTCGGATGATGAATTGGCCGATACCTGGGACAAGAGATCTATCCTGGAAGACCCCTCTCTGCCTCCACAACAAGACTTTATTTGAGATGTTGCTTGGGGTCTGTCCATAAAGGTGACTTTGGAGAAAGAGCCTAGTGCTGAATAACTTAAAATTCTTCAATATCCTATAGCCCCAAAGGAAGCTGCTATTCTCACTATTCATCACATACTTCACAACCTTATGCTTCGTATGTGGGAGACACCCTTACCATCTCTCCATATAGCCAACAACTCGATACCATGTACCAGGTACTGGCATGTCCCAGTTTTCAAAAGATGCAATTACCACACCATTCCATGGTGATGGAATCGGCAATGCATCGAATAAAAAGTGCTAAGACATATTCCTCAAACCCTCCAGGTAGGGAATCAAGAACCCTCGATGCCTTTGGTCAATGTTGTTTTCAGGCCTCCATGTTATTGGCCAGGATCAGTTCCTACATACTTAAAATAGGTATGTTCCTTAGAGAGGTGGCTAGGGATTTGGCGTTAATGGTTCCTCTTTTCCCTGATGACAAGAGAGCAGATTATCTCACCCTTGTAAAGCATGCTCAAAATGTTTCAAAGTTTATTTATTTAGCTGTATTTATATCCCGCTTTTCACCAGGTCAAAGCGGTCAATTGGGGGATACATTTAACACGAGGGGATATGAGACACATACGCTAATACTTACAAGGAACATGGGCAATGGAGGGTTAAGTGGCTTGCCCAAGACCACAAGGAGTGCCTACAGGACTAGAAATCCCAGTCCCTCCGGGCTGAGATTGCTGTCCCCAGGTGGGACTTGAACCCCCGGCCTGAAGTACCTTGTCCTAACCACTAGGCCACCCCTCCCCAAGTTCATTAACAGGGCAACCTTTGACTGTTTTGAGTGCATCAGCAGAACTTCATCTATCTGCATCGGTGCATGCAGGATTGCTTGGCTCCAAGCATCCGAACTTGAACAATGGAATCAACAATATCTGTGTAATATCCCTTGCACTGGTGAAAACCTTTTTTGGCAAGGATTGGCAGGACAAGGCCTCTCAGTTAGTCTATTAAGAGTGGTGTTCTCGAATTATATCTAGATTTCCTGCCAAACCAACTAGGAAAAGGGTAGTGAAGAAAGCTTTTTTTCAATAATAAGTACTATCCTTCTTACACCCCTGCTGTACAGTGTCAACACCATGGTCATCAGAAGGGGCAGCAGCCATCAAAACAGCAAAAGAAGGCTCAGACTTCTAAGTCATAGCCACCCCAGCAGACCCAGCCTCCTCAGAGTCTTTGACTCCTTTCTGGAGAACATAGCCGTTCTGCCTCTGGAGATTCCAGATCCCATCCACATTCCTGGCAGATTTTGTCACTTTGCCCACAGGTGGCATCTTATCACATCAGAGCAGTGGACACTGTCCATAGTAAGGGAGGGGTACAAGCTTCATCTATGAAGTCTACCCCCTCCAGACTCCTCTAAGAGAGTTCTGCTCTCAGCCCACTCTCACTGCTCTGTTGTTGCAAGAGGTCACCTCCTTTCTGTCTCAGAGCGAAATAGAGGAGGTTAGAACATAAGAACATAGGATATGCCATACTGGGTCAGACCAAGGTCCATCAAGCCCAGTATCCTGTTTCCAACAGTGGCCAATCTAGGTCATAAGTACCTAGCAGTTTCCCCAAAAGACACAGGTTCCACAATGCTTGTATTGGGTCAAGCAGTGATATCCTGGGTCCCTTTTTAATAATGGTTTATGGACCTCTCCTCCAGGAACTTGTCCAAACCTTTTTTAAACCCAGCTACACTAACAGCTTTTACTACATCCTCTGGTAACAAATTCCAGAGTTTGATTACACGTTAAGTGAAAAAATATTTTCTCTTATTTGTTTTAAATAGTTTACCCTGTAGCTTCATTGCATGTCCCCTAGTCTTTCTATACCCGTTCCACTCTGTTCATTAATTTCTAGACTTCTATCATATCTCCCCTCAGCCGTCTCTTTTCCATTCAGGAGCCAGGTTGGGCTAGCCGGGGAAGTGTAGGACATCCAGCCAGACAGAATTGGGCCACGGCCTATACGTCCAGGATGGTTGACACGATTTTGATCCTGTAGGGCATGTCTAGCCCCCATGAGATCAGAATCAGGACTATTGCTGCACATGCCAATTCTGGCAGGTCGTACAGGTTGGGAACAGCCATACAGAATGACCTCCTGTATGTCCGGGTGTTTCGGCCCGCCCCCGCACCGCCCATTCTCTGCCTCCGTCCCGCCCCCTGCTGCCCCCATCCTGTGTTCCCTGCACAGTGGCTCTGTGTGTACGGGAGCAGATGAGGCTGCATACTGCTCCAGCGAATAGCAGGGTTGGATGTCCAACCTGTACGTACATACCCACTATTCTCTGAGCAGAATCAGGCCCTTAGTGGAGATGGAGGCGGCACTCTCCATCTTACAGACTAGATAAACATTATGCCACAGAAGATTACTTTCAGAATACTTGAGTTTTTCCAACTGCACATGACATGCTGGACAGCAATTGAAATCATAATGTCTAAGAGTATTTGATTATATTTAGAAAGTTCTGCGCTTAACTATAGTGAAAGGAAAAAAAAATTTGAACTGATAAAGGGACATCAGGTTGAAAAATGTCGCAAATGTATTTTTATATACCTTCCCAGAATGGCTTAACCAAGGGGCAATCAAATAACATATGGTTTAGTGTCCCAATATCCATATGCTAACAAGCGTTAGATTGTGAGAGACCAGCTCTAAACATATGAAGTGGCATCCACACTGCATAATGAGCCATAAAAAAAAAACATTTGAGCAAGGCAACTGGACATCATGGGCTTAATAGTGTGATCCCAAAAAATACCCCAATTAATTCTATCTTGTGGTAGATCAACCTCAGATTCCCGAACCCATCAGAAAATAGAAAGGAACTCCAATGGAAAATGTGGTGTACCTTTCTTTGGTAGGATGATTGGTTCCTTTGAACTATGTCCAGAGTTCAGTGAGTCAGTTAACTATGCCACACAGTAGTATAGCCTAGGGAATGCTATGTTGCCCCTTAGCACCCTTTTCCTGAACCTAGTCAGATCCTTTGATAGGGTCTGAATAGTATGACTCGCTCCTCTACCCTATTGAGGCTTCTGTAATCTTCTTTAGACCATGGCCATTGCACTGCAAGGTCAACCATGGCCATTGCACTGCAAGGTCAACCTGGCAGATGTGTATCAATCTGGCAGTTGTGTGCCTAGGTAGGACATCAGTTTTGTGTGGGTCCTTACTTGTGTTACATCCTAACCTATAATACATTGTTTTAGCCTTCCATTTCTCCTTTTACCCCATCTTCTCCCCCAGCTGCACTGTGATTTCTCAGTGCACCTACTTGTAGACTCTTCCTTCTCTAGTGTAGGATGTACATTGATTATACCAGTGAATTAAGCATAGCTAGGCCAAGGACATTGCTGTCTGGTCCCTTCTTGGGCCCTGGATGGGAAAGTCTGTGGATGTGGCTGGTGAGCATCTGGTGAAGAATGAGGGTATCACCCTCTCTGAAGTTTGGTATCCTCCCAATATGCTCACACAATCCTGTATGCCTACTTTTATACACACTGACTTTTTGCAAGTATGCACTTACTTTAGAGGGCAGAAATATATGCACACAATTTGGAGGTCCAATTTTCCAGTGCACATCTTTGACTGTCCAACCTACATAAAGTTATCCTCTACAAATACAGAAAACCAAGGGAGTTGTGCATGTTACGGGATTTGATTCTGATATCCAAAAAAGCAGAACAAAGAGCTTAGTTTGATATATGTAGAGTACCCAAGATAAAGAAAATCCTAGCAAGGGTCACACTTTATGGCTGACAGTGGGAATATACAGAATGATGACATAACAGATTAACCAGTTGGTCTTTTTCTGTTACTAGGGGCTAGATTTACAACATCTACGCAGGGACAGCACCGCCATTATTGTCTAGAACACTAGCCCTCTGGGGGTGCCCACTCCAGGACCAACAGTGGTGGAAATAGCCACAAACTGGCACTTACCTTCAAGCTTTGGCACCATGGGGCTGTTTGCTTCTGCCCCTCTCCAACCCTCGATACCGACTTCCTGTTTGCACAGGAATATTATATACAAACTTACACCAATTTTTAGTAAGGTGACACTATAATTCAAGTATGACAGGAAGAGAAAAAGAAATATTCATACTGGCCTCACAATGTCCAGGATAAAAAGGTTCTTTCCCCCAACTTACATGCAAGGGCTAGAATTGGTGGTAGCGATAGTGCACAGACTGCAGATGAAGATAATATCTCTGCTGCAGATATAGGTCATGGTGAACTTTGTTCATGGACCCATTACATGAGGAGACAGACCACAGAAGTTAATGAAAAAGTTAAGAGGATAAACTATAATTAAGTAAACTCCTTCAAATAAAGAAGGGATAGTGTACTGCTGCGTTTGTTACAAATCTTAAATTTAAATCAAAAGGATATATATAGAGGGTCTGCCAAAAACTGGAAGAAAAAGAATGATTATTTTTTTGGCATGATGCAAGCATTAAGATGAGCACCAGCAATACATTTCAGAGACTGAGATCATATCCAGCGTACCCCGGCTTAAAGATTCATGAGTGTTATGATATGGATAAAATTAACCCGCTTGGAAACACTGCCCCCTCCCCCTCTCCAGGTAGCAGAGGTAGGTATCAAAGAAGATGGTGCATCTTGCAGTTCCAGAATATTGATTCTAAGTTAGAATTTTGTTTGTTACTTTGAAAATAACAACAAAAGAAAAATATATGTGAACTAAAATATGTATTCCAGGGAATCTTTTTGAATTCTTCCTCCTTTTGCATTCCTAAATCATTTTTTGTAAATCCTCTCTCAGGTATTATGATACTGTATATCTGGAATCCTATTATGCAAATACTTCTTGATTTTATCATAGACATTGTGAATTACCGGTAAATAGAATTTATTTTAGCAAACAGCTTTGATTTCCTGCACAGACATTGTAAGTTATAGAAATCTTACTCAGTTGCAATCCTTTTGGTTATGAAAGATACTGAAAGAATAGTTTGTAACTCCTGGCATCGGTTTGGTTGCTGGTTAACAGAACTGAACATTTTATGGATGTGGCTTCCTGGGTGCCTTGGTCGATAGCAGGAACCCCATCCTAAAACAATATGTGGTTATTGAGTTGCTGATTGTTTAACTTTGCACAGTGGGATGGTTCAGTTTTACAGTTTTTGGCAATTCTTCTTGCTATTTGGATCATCTGTTTACTGCAGTCTTCAAGTCTTGCCACAGATTTTCTATGGTCTACTCGAGGATATTCATTTTTAGAGATGTGCAGGCCAAAACATTTTCATTTTGCTTGGTTTCATTTTTTCGTCTTCATGTTGTTCTTTTTCAATGGTCTGCTCTATTGCACAATAGGGTGCACTATTACCACGCCCCTATTCACTTTCTTCTTACAGATTGTTGCTTTTAACATCGTTTTCTTCTAAAAGGAGAGTCTTCTCCCTAGGCCCAGGTCTATGATTGTAACATGTTTTTCTCCAGAATCTGCTTGTACTTTGCACCATCCATTTTAACTTTCATCTTCACAAGTCTCTCTTCCCCTACTGCGCAATGCTTCCCCACAAATTAATGCTACCAACACTATACCTTTACTGTAGGGATGATATTAGCAAGGTTATATTATGTCTGGTTTGCACCACATACATCACTTAGTATAGAGACTAAAAAGTTCCACTTTGGTCTCATCAGACCACAAAACCTTCTCCCCCTTGCATGCAGAGTCCCTTAAGTGTTTCTTTGCGAACAGGGACAAATGTCTGCAAATAAGTTAGTTTTGTGCATATTATGACAGTAATGAATCTTAAATTGGGCTAATGCTAAGCGGCACATCATGCTGTTCTGTAACAGTGACTTCCTTCTTGCCACCCTCCCATACAGGCCATCTTTGTGGAGTAATTTTAAAATTTTTGAACAGTCAGCATTTCCCCAGTCTCAGCCAAAGACTTCTATACTTCTTTCAAAGTAATCCAAGGCCTCAAAGTAGCATCTCTCAGCAGTTTCTTTAACCTACATCTACCGACAGAGAGGAGAAACAGCCAAATTGATGCTGTTGGATGCTCCCAATCTGTCTCCACTTTACACCAGATACCAGTGCCCCAAGGAATATTCAAACACATTGAAATTTTTCTATAGTCTTCCCCTTTGAATAACTTTATCCCAGAGTTCTTTTGACAGCTTCAAACGAGTTTCAGCATGCTTCCAGTTCATAGAAACATAGGCCATGTGGTCTTTTTCTGCCGTCATGTTTCTATCTAGTCTGCCCTTCCATATCACCCACCTCAAGAGTTCCCTTTTTTCCTTTAGAGAGCCTGTATTTATCCCATGCTTTTTTGAATTTAGATACTGTCCTCCAGCAGGAGACTATTCCACGCATCTACCACTCTTTCCTTAAAGAAATATTTCCGCATATTACTCCTGAGTCTATCCCATTTCACCCTCATCCTATGCCCCCTCATAGCAGAGCTTGCTTTTAATTGAAAAAGGCTCTCCTCCTGTACATTTATGCCATAGAGGTATTTAAACATCTCAATCATATCACCTCTGTCCACTCTTTCCTCTAAGGTGTACATATTAAGATCCTTAAGTATGTCTTCATATGCTTTATAAGGAAGACCATTAACCATTTTAGTAGCCACTCCAACCTGTTTATGTCCTTTTGAAGGTGCGGTCTCCAGAACTGCACACAATACCTCAAATTTATTTATTTATTTATTTATTTAACAATTTTTATATACCGCACTATTTGTTATCAGTGCGGTTTACATTTAACAAAGTTTTCAGATCAGAGAAGACTGATTGAAATTACATTATAACAAGGAATAAAACTTGGAGAACATGGGAAACTATTTACATATTGACATGTATCAGGATGATTGAGGAATACATGAAACTATATACATAAAGATAAGGCATAATAGTTGATGCTTGATCTGAAAGTACGTAGATTGCTTCAAGACTGACAAGTGGTAGCTTGGGACTTAAGCGTTATGTTGTGAAGGAGTCTTTAGTAGGAGAAGGGGGATGGTTTCTTAGAGTCGGGTGGCGGTTTGGGCAAAATGGAGAAGAAAGAGGTGGTGTTTTATTGCTTTCCGGAATTGTAGAAGATCCCGGATTGCTCTGATTTCTGGAGGGAGGTCGTTCCAACATTTTGGTGCATAGTAGGCAAATGTTCTTTTCCTGGTTTGGGAGCATTTTATTGAGTCTTTGGGAATAGTCAAAGTGTTGTCTGTTGTTGTCCTTCTAATTCTAGTTTTAGGAGTAGGTGTGATAAGTTCCTTGAGAGAGTTGGGGGCGATGTTGTTGATAATCTTGAATGTTATTAGAAGAACCTTATATGTTAGCCTGGAGTGTATTGGTAACCAATGGAGATCCTTGAGTATTGGTGTGATGTGGTCTGATCTGGCTAGACCACAGAGGACACGTGGTCTAGCCAGATGAGGTCGCACCAAGACTTGTAAAGAGGCACTATCACCTCCTTTCTTCTGCTGGCCATTCCTCTCTCTATGCACTCAAGCATCCGTCTAGCTTTCGCCGTCGCCTTTTCTACCTGTTTAGCTACTTTGAGCTCGTCAGATACAATCATGCCTAGGTCTCCATTCTTTCATGGACAGAAGTACGTCACCCCCTATTCTGTACCACTCCCTTGGATTGTTGCAGTCCAAATGCATGACCGTACATTTTTTAGCATTAAATCTCAGCTGACAAATTCTAGACCATTCTTCAAGCTTAACTAGATCCCTTCTCATGTTACCTACACCTTCCTGGGTGTCTACTCTTTTGCAGATTTTGGTATAATCCTCAAACGGGCAAACCTTACCCGACAGCCCTTCTGCGATATCACTAAGCTGTTAAAAAGAATCAGACCAAGGTCCGATCCTTGCAGCACTCCACTGGTAACTACCACCTCCTCAGAGTGAACTCCATTTACCTGTACCCTTTGTTACCTCCCACTCAACTAATTTCTAACCCAAACAGTAACTTTAGGGTCCATCACAAGAATGCTTAGTTTGTTTATAAATCACCTGTGTGGAACAGTGTCAAATGCTTTACTGAAATCTAAATACATCACATCTAGGGCTTTCCCTTGGTCCAACTCCCTGGTCACCCAGTCAAAGAAATCAATCAGATTTGTCTGACAAGACCTCCTCCCAGTAAATCCATGCTGCCTCGGATCCTGCAATCCGTTGGACTTCAGAAGTCTCACTATTTTCTCTTTCAGCAGCGTTTCCAATAATTTATTCACCAACGAGGTTAAACTAACCAGCCTGTAGTTTTCAACCACATCCTTACTTCAGCTTTTGTGTAAAGAAATTACATGTGCCTATCTCCAGATCTCTGGCACCACCCCTGACTCCAATGAGGCATTGAAAAGGTCAAACAGTGGAGCTGCTAGAACGTCCCCAAGTTCCTTCAGTATTCTTGGATGTATCCCATCTGGTCCCATCGTTTTGTCCACTTTTAGTTTGGCTAGTTCTTCATGAACACGGTCTTCTGAAAATCGTTTGAGATACCCCTTGCTTTTGTTCTTGTTTGTGGGTGTTATCTGAGGTCCTGCTCCTGGCCCTTCATCTGTGAACACAGAACAAAAATATTTGTTAAGCAATTCTGTTTTATCCTCATCAGCTCCTACATATTCCTCCCCTTCACCCTTGAGTCTGACAATACCACTTTTGCCCTTCCTCCTCTCACTAGCCTATCTGAAAAATGCCTTATCCCTCCATTTTATTGCATTGGCTATTTCTTCTTCCTTTTGTACCTTTGCTTTCCTGACTACTTTGCCAGCCTCTCTTTTCCAAATATAGACGCCCGTCTTCCTCGCTCTGTGATCTTTTGTACTTCATGAAGGCCTCCCTCTTTTTCTTCACCTTTTCAGCTACCTTTTTTGAAAACCATAGTGGCCTCCTTTTCCTTTTTTTTGCCATTCTAACAAAAAGGTTGATTGCCCTTAAAATATCCCCTTTCAGTTTTGCCCACTGTTTTTCTACATCCCCCAGCTGTTCCCATGCCACTAACAACTCCTTGAGGTATTGGCCCATCTTGGCAAAGTTAGGGGCATGTTTACTAAACATTCGTATCGTGCGGGTCCGCGGTAGTGTGCCTGTGCCATAAAAGGAGTGGGCGGGTCAGGCAGAAAAAGGAAAAAAGCCGACCGTACGTGTGCGCGGCGCGCACATTTGCGGGCCCGACATTAGCGCGTGGGAAGGCTAAGTGGGGCGCTGCTGGGCACATATAGGAACAGAGCCGTAGCACAATGCTGAAGACACTGACCAGTGGTGCAAGGATCAGGGGTTCAATCCCCCATCGTGCGCCAGGAAAAAGGCTGGCTGAGGCATGAATTTTCATGGTTAAAACTGCTTTAGGAGGCATAATAATTTTGGGCGTCATTAGGCGTTGCGCTGTTAATTGTGGGCGGCAGTAATTAAGTTCGTGCGGCATTAGGCGTTGCGCTGTTAATTTTGCGCGCTGTCCATCTTGTGCGTTTTGGCCGGCATCAGGCGGTGCGCTGTCAGTTGTGAAGGGCATAAGGCGGTGCGCAAACGTCCAGACACAGGAACAGAGCCGTAGCACAATGCTGAAGACACTGACCAGTGGTGCAAGGATCAGGGGTTCTATCCCCCATTGTGTGCAACGGAAATGCCCAGCTGTAGCAACACCTTTGATGGGTATATGTTTTACGAGACATATTAGCATTTGGACGACATAGGGCAGCGCACTGTACATTTTGTGCGTTTTAGACGGCGCACTGTTATTATGGGTGTCATTGGGCGGCGTACTGTTAATTATGGGCGTTTTGTGCGGCATAAGGGGTCTCGCTGATATCCACGCACAGGAACAGAGCCACAGCACAATGTTTGAAACAGTGACCACTGATGCAGGGATCAGCGGTTCAATAATACCTCACAGTGCCCAGTGAACACGGCTGGCTAAAACAGTATGTATTATGTTGTGTTGTGGTGTAGGTGGCGTTTTTTCTTTTTGTATCACTACTAGCAAACGCACTCTCACAGCATGTTAACATAAGGCGGCCCATAGGGCACATGTTACAGTGCACTGTCCGCCAACGCACCCTAGAATGTCCCCTATAGGGCACCATATATGTTGCCACACAGGATAATGTATAGTGCACACTATATGGATGGCAACCATAAGGTGGCCTATAGGGCGCCCTATAAAGCACCCTCAGACACACCTTATGGGTACAGTATGCCGCGGGTGTTTTATCATGCATAAAAATAGGTGGATTTGAGATGGACAAGCCTATCACATTACCACACTGTGGGTTTGAACCCATATCCTCTGGCTACACAGGCAGTGACATAACCTTTGGACTACAGCAGTTAGCAAAAGCCATGGCTGGCTGCAGAAAGCCTGCACGTCACCTCACAGACAGTCTGCTGTTGTGAGGTGGATAGGGTTTGGCCACCCGTGCCCATGATGCACTGCACATGCAAATCACCAGTCCACAGATGCACACAGGATGGGGACTGCAACCTGACAGCTCCAGGCCTGGTATGGGGATGTTCCCGTGTGCACCCACACATCAACTCGGCCTGGTAGGGTGTACTGAGTGGGTGTTGTACTGGCACAGAGTAGCTACACACCGTCACATTGTGCGGGTACTGTGCTCACCCTAAGGGTGCGATGAGGCACCCAGGACCAGGTCCACAACACCCTCCACGGCAAATTTAGGCCATGGCAGAGCTCCAATGCACTATTACTCTGTGAGATAGGTTCCTTCTGCAGAAACAACTTGGATATCTCTGTCGGTCTGAGTCTGGGGAACCCCTTATGGATACCTAGGTGGGTTAGGTACCACCATTTGTCCCCCTCCTCCTTTGCAACACGGGGTCTCCTCTCTAAATGCTACCTCCCTGCAATGGTGGCAGCAGAGTAGACCATCAACCCCAGTCCTACTGTGAAAGAGACACCCTACAGGCCGGTCATGGCAGCTGTATACACATCCATAACACAATATCTGACAGACATTAGGCCTGTATGTGCTCGGTTGCACCCCACCACTATCTGATATTGTCCTGCAGCAAGCCATCAGCCACTGCACCCTGCAAGGCGCTCCATCAGGACACAGACCAGCTGCGGACAATCTGCTAGTTAGTCCTGTTAGACATGCACATCCCTGACATAATATCTGACAGACAGTATGCCTTGATATGCTACGTTGGGCCCCACCACTATCTGATATTCTCCCGCAGCAAGCCATCACCCGCTGCACAGCACTCCATCAGGACACAAACCAACTGAGGACAGTCTGCTAGTTGGTCCTGTTGGAAATGCATGCACCCAGAACTAGGATGGCCGTGCACACCAGCAGATAGGTCAGTGACTGGGCCCCAAAACACAACCCATATATATCACATGACAGAGATACTATCACTATGGGGGTGCCTAGCCATGCTGTCGTCACTGCACAGTCAGGGTGTTGTACAACCCCAGCAGCACATACAGAGGCCACCCTGTCTGTGTGGGTGGTGGCCAGCCACTACAGTGTCCCAGCCAGTGCCCTCTGCCCTGTGCAGATGCATCCTGGCCATCCCACCCTGTCTGATCTATACCCATGGTACCTTGCTGCTCATTATGCACATTGGCAGGCCAATACTGGCAACAGTGCTGGCAGTGTGGGCTGTGGAAGGTGTTTGAAGCCAACACACACTGTATAGACAGACACACACTCACACACGTATGCCAGCATTGTGCTACTATAGAGGCGTTTGTCAACATTGGCCACCACACCAGTCCTGGGCACAGTACAGGCATGGATATGGTACGCAATACCGTTGGGTGTCACTCCCCAGGGTGGTAAACACTGTCTGAGACCAGACCTGATGCACCCACTGCAGACAACAGAATGATTGTCATGATGGAGCTCACAGAGCATAATTTGCGTAACGTAGGGTTATCTATCTGCCAGTACTAATAGCAAGCATTTGACAGCTGTGTACCGTATACCCTGGTGTAGGGTGACATTGCTAAGGAATGCACATGCTAGTATTGTGAGATGCACGCAGGGCCCAATGTCCTGCCTCTCCAGGAGGCATTGGCCAATGTGGCCTGTGGGTGTGGGTGTGGGTGTGTCTGCCCCTGTTGGTTGCTGCTTTACAGCAGAGGTTCCCAGATGTAGGCCAGGATTACAACACACTGTTCTGGTTTTCCTGCTGTCCCTCATGAATATGCATGTGCTACATCTAAATGCCATGGCGGTGGTGCAGGGATATGACACACAAACATTTCTATGCGTGGCAGCATGGAACAGGAATGGTGTGTGGTCCGCCAGGACTGCATTTGTGAGACTCTGCTGTAGGTCGTGCCCCTGGTCATGGTGTCCGTGATCAGTGGGGTGAAAGATAGGCGTATGACCAATGCATATGTCCCCAGCAATAAAGGATTATCCTTACTATCACATTTTCGTTGTGGAAACAATATGTGGGCAGGATTGGCAGGGCTTTGAACCTGTGACCTTCTGTTCTTGCACACACTGTCTGTGTGCAGTGCACCCCTGTGCTGCCACAGATTGGCTGGATTTTCTGGGATGTCCATGACTGTACATCCGACAGGGCCTATCTGTTGCAGTGGACAGTGCCAGCCTGCACATGGCTAGGCCACTGTCTTCTGTGGCTAGCACCCACTACCCCCTCCACCACCTGTCCTCGTCCGCCAACATGCTGGCATGTCCTTCTCTCAGGGACAGCATATGACCTGCTTGCGTTGTGGCACTCCGGGACTGCATTTGTGGGACTGGGCTGTAGGTACGGCTCATTGTTATGGGGGGTGTGGCAGTGTAGGGCAAAATGTGGGTGTTTTGCACTATGCTTATGTTCCCTGCAATACAGGAGTGTCTGTTCTATCTCTGCTAGGTGGTGGGTAAAAAATAGGGAATGGGCTGGCAGGTGCCCCAGCTGGGATTTGAACCTTTGCCCTCTGGTCCTAGAGGTACTGGCTCTGTCTGCTGCACCACACTGTGGCCACGGAGACTGTGCAGTCCCTGGAGATAGTTAACCTTGCAGGATGGAGTCTCAACCCCTGCTCTGCACATTTTGACTGTGGGCTCATTCACCCTGTCTGGTGACACACGTGCAAATAAACCCCGCAATTGACCACAAGAGAGGGGGATGACATATAACCATGCTGGGCCACAGTGTTCATAATGGCCAACCATATAAAACACTCCCAGGACAACTCCAAACAACGGACATGTTTTTTGGAAAGGTCTCCGCTCCGTTGACCCTTCCGACATTCATTTCCTGTTTCTGGAACCTTCCTGGGTGTATTTGTTATATTTGCCCATGGCTATCACTGTTCCCCAGCTGACTTACTGTTTTTAATATTTTTGTGCTGGTCATTTTCTAGTTTTAATAGCACTTTTGTGCTGTGCACATGTATCACACTGCTCACGTTTTACAGGTTTCCCCTGTTTTGCTGTACATTGCTGACGGAAATGGTTTCTCTTCCCTTTAAATGCCCTCTACCGCGAGTGTTTCACTCGCGCTATTTTTTACTTGTAAATTCGGCCCCGCAACTGTGCGAGGGGCCTCTCCCCTCCCCATCCCCGCCCAATAACCCCGTCTCTCCGCCCCACGGGGGCCTTCCACCGCCCACAGTTAGCCTTTCCACGCCTCTATCGGACATTTGCGGGCCCGTACTTGTGCGGGGCCCGTTAGTGTGTCGCGCACATGCACGGGGCTTCATCGCACATGTCCGGGGCGTTTAAGAGCGTTTAAGAGCGTTTAGGTGCCGCGTTTCCGTGCGCTATTGTGCGGCGCGCACCTTTGCGGTTTTTAGTAAACATCCCCCTTAGTTGTCCTAAAGTCTAAGACCCTCGCTTTTGAATGTATTTTATCAGCCCTAGTCCTAACACTGAACTACTCCATCTGGTTATCATTGGATGCAAGATGATCTCCAAATATAACATCAGAAACACTTTCCCCATTGGTAAGCACCAAGTCCAGTATGGCACCTTCACATGTGTATTCTGTTACCAGTTGCCTGAATACTTCTTCCTGTAAAGAATCCAGAATCTCCTTGCTTCTAGATGACACCGCAGCAGGGATGTGCCAATCAACATCCAGCATATTGAAATCCCCTATCAGTAGCACTTCCCCTTTCCTGGCAATGCTGCGCATGTCTTCCATTAAATCTCCGTCCACGTCTTCTCCCTGTGAAGGAGGTCTATAGCTCACATCAATACAAATGGATTTGTCTTTCCCTCTTTCTAGTTTAACCCATACTGCCTCTTCTCTACCTTTGAACCCCTTTATTTCTATAGCTTTAATATTATTTTTTTGCATATAGTGCCACTCCTCCCCTTCTTCCTACCCTGTCCTCTGAATAACATATAGCCTGGTATAGTTGTATCCCAGTCATGGTTGTCCGTAACTGCCACTAAGCATCTCATACAACAGAAACAACTTTATTCTTCACCTTGGAGTATTCAAATCATCTCAATTGATGTGACTGGATACAATAAGTGGACTCTATTGAACTAATTATGGACCTTGTTAAGGCATTTTTTGGAAGCTCATCTGCATTTTCTATGACAAAGTGTCTGACGACCTGCAATCAAGACATTTTTGGTTTCTTATTCTTAGTTTCCAACATTTTGTTTTACGTTAAAAGTGTAGAGTATTAGGATAGTGAAACAAACTCCTATTTTAATGCATTTTGAACTTCATATTTTAGACAGTAGAATGTCAAAAATGTACAAGGGTGTGAAGACTTTTACAAGGCACTGTATGCATCATCAGCACCAGCAGGACTTTTGGAATACAGTGGTCCAAAATGACAGAGCTTTGTTGGACAATTATTTTAGTTTAATCTGATTATTTGAATGAAGAAAGACTTTAAGAATTTAAATAAACTGTTCTAGGAACTTACAGAGAATAAAATGGACATGGAATGTACTATTTGGATATATACCTAAGCGGTCATTTGGAAGTCCAGCAGAAAAGGAAATTTTGAAGATCACTTGGTTGTTAAATGCATCAGCATATCTACAAATATCTTTGGAATGAGCTCAGATAACCTTCACTTGTTCAGTTCTGTACCTGTAAATACACTTCATGTGGTAAACCACATCCCTTGGAACCTAATCTATATATTGAATAGAGAAGAAAGTGGAGACACAAATGCAGCCTATTCAGACATGATCTTAATGGTAATCCTTGCTGTTTTACAATCGGATATGAATTAGATATTCTGACCTAAGTAGTTTTCTACAGTCTACGTCTAAATATAAGGATACATGTTTGGTGGCAACTCATATTTAATGTGCAGCGCTTTGTTTATGATATCCACCAGAGTTACAAAAGAGTGTTTCTTCATTGGTAGGCCTTAGAAATTATTCAAGCCCCCTCCCCCCCTAATAGACAAGAACCCCTATGCCTGTCTGTTGTTAAACAGTGAACCAGAATTAGAGTTATATTTATATCTGCAACTGCCTCATAAAATTCACTGCAAATTGCAATAACAATCAGTATCTCAAGTCATAATTCACCATCATCAACTATGTAGTGAATTGCTATAAGCACTCACATTAGTAAGTGAAAAAGACCTGTACTTAAAATGCATCTGCTACTATCATTCTCCTTCCTGCTCCTAATATATCCTCGCTATACTTTTCTGCACTCTGTTTTTCATTAATATTGTTAGAAAACCAACACAATAACATTTGATTAATTACAATTTACTGTACGTAAACATTTCCATACTAATAGCTAGCTACAACTTCACTAAACCACAATGACATGATATAATGAATATTATGTTGGCTTCAACTATTTATTGGAAGTTAAAACGTGTTTTATGATTATTTTTGCTAAATAAAATGAGTTATTCATTTTACTATTGTGACATTTCACTTTGTGATTAATTTTAAAATAACATGGTGAAAACTACAAGTTCATTTTAATTTGACAAGCGTTTGGTAATTAATTTTCAAACAATGCTAGGGGAATCTAAAAAGCACTCCGTTTGATGTGTGTTTTATAATTTATTTTAAAACAATGCTGCTCAAATCTGCAAAGGCATTATTCGTTTGAGAGTTCATTAATTATGCAAATTAGTTGCAATTAACAAATCTGTGCAGGGGATGGCATTTGCATAATAATGTACTTCATGTTTGTGACATTATTTAATAAGATACCTTTGTGCATTTTTAAACAAAGCACTCTTGTGTATACCATGCAATAGAAGGTGATTAAAAATGGCCATGCAGTCAATGAGATTAAAAAAATGTATCCGGAAAGATATTGTTTAAAAGAATAATATTACATAGACATACAGTGTTGTACAGATAATTAGTATGGATATTTGAAAGCCCTAAAGATTTGATTGAGTTATACCTTGAGGATTCCAAAATATTATTAAAGTTTCATTTACATTTATGTAGACAGTACAGTAACAAGATTTTCCTGTGTCTGTTGGAAATAAATAAAAATCCAAGCAAATGCCTATTTAGTATACCCAATGTGGCATAAACTGAGTACATAACTCTTAAATGATGGATGAAGTTACTGGTAGATTTTGACATAGAACTCAAAAGATTGATATCAGTCGATTAATTATCTTAATCCATCTTTTGTCTTACAGTTCCCTTTCTAACTAAGAAGTACAAAGCAATAAGGCAGAAATATTTAAAATACGGAAAAATCATTAATAAATATGCTTGTATTTTATCAGTTGCTCATTTCTGTTCTGCAGTATTTAGACCACAGTGCTATAGGAGTTTTACCTCCTAAAAAATGTATTGGCATATTATTTTATTTATTTACCAACAGTTGATTCTCGCCTGATAGTGCATAGTGTTTTACAATAGAATATATTGTATATATTGTATAGGGAGGAGTAGCCTTGTGGTTGGGGCAAGGTACTTCAGGCCAGAAGGTCAGGGGTTGAACCCACTAGAGGACAGCAACCTTGGGCTGGAAGGACTGGGGTTTCTAGTCCCACAGATGTTCCTTGTGGTCTTGGGCAAGCCACTTAACCCTTCATTGCCCATGTTCCCTGTAAGTATTAGTGTATGTGTCTCATATCCCTGCATGTTAAATGTATCCCCCAATTGTGTTGTGACCACTTTGATTGAAGGATAAGGCAGTTTACAAAACTGTCTAAATAAATATAATTTAATTAACTGACAGATTTATATGCAGCAGCTTTCTGATTTGGAAGGAGATATAGAGCAGCTTACAATTTTAGATTTTTACATTCATGTTCAGTAGGTATTTTTTTATATCCCTTGTAGGGGTTTATAATCTAACTTAGGGGTATGTTTACTAAACCGTCTTAATGTCGCAGCAATGGTATTATCGCATGATAAGTGACGTTATCGCACGATAACGCAGCAGCGGCATTAAGGCACAGTAACGCTGTGAAATCCGGGTCTGAAGGGTAGAGTAAGGCTTCTCAGAGGGCGGAGAGAAGGGGTCAATGGGTGGAGAGTGGGAGGGAAGAGGCTCCAGGCACACTAATGCTGTGAAATCCGGGTCTGAACACTAACGCCAGAGAAATCCTCGCGTTAAGGCACATTTGCAGAAAGAGAAACTATTTCAGTCAGCAATGTTCAGCAAAGGCAGGGAAACCCAAAAAGGTGATAGTTGTGATACATGTGCAGGGAACAAAGAGGCAAATAAACATATAAAAGGACCAGAACCAGGGCCGGCCCGTCCATTGAGCAAGAATGTTTTTTGCACAGGGCCCCACGTTTCAGGGGGCCCTGCGCAAAGAACATTCTGCTTTTTTCAAAATTAAATTTAAAAAAAAAAACACTGGCTGCTACCGCTGCTGCTGCTGCCGCCGCGGCAGCAGCAAAATGGACTGTCCCGCGGGGCCCCCTCTGCCTGGCTGAATCCCTCCCTCCGTGACGGCTGAGCCCCTCCGTGACGGCTTTGAGAGTCGCGAAGGGAGAGTGTCTCCCTGGCGTCTCTGTTAAGCCTGCAGGGGCAGATGGGAAATTTCCCATCAGCCCCTGCGGGCTTAACAGAGACGCGAGGAAGACACTCTCCCTTCGTGACTCTCAAAGCCGGCACGGAGGGGCTCAGCCGTCGTGGAGGGAGGGATTCAGCCGGGCAGAGGGGGCCCCGCGGGACAGTCCATTCTGCTGCTGCCGCGGTGGCAGCGGCAGCGGTAGCAGCCAGCGTTTTTTTTTTTTAAATTAAATTTTACTTGAGCCGAAGGGGTGGGGGTTTGGACAGGTAAAGGGCAATGGGGGGGCTAGGACTGGAAAAGGGCTGGGGGGGTTAAGACAGGAGGTGGGCAGATGGGGTTAGGACTGGTAATGGGCTATGGGGGGGGTTTAGGACTGATAATGGGCTATGGGGGGCTAGGACAGGAAATGAGCTGATGGGGAGGGATTAGGACTTGAGGGGGGCTGATGGGGTTAGGACTGGTAATAGGCTGTGGGCTGATGGGGGAGGGGGTTTAGGACTGGCAATGGGCTATGGGGGGCTGACTGGAAATGGGTTGATGGGGTTAGGACTGGAAGTGGGCTGATGGGGGGTTAGGACTGGTAATGGGTTATAGGGGGGCTTAAACTGAAAATGGGGTGATAGGGGGTTAGGACTGGAAGTGGGTTGATGGGGGGGCTAGGACTGGTATTGGGTGAGGGGGGTTGCTAGGACTGGAAATGGGCTGATGGGTGGCTAGGACTGGAAATGGGCTGATGCAGGGACTAGAAGGGAATGGATGCTGGGTGAGGCTGGAACTAGAAGGGAGCTGATGTTGGGGAGGATTAGAATGGGATGGGGCTGGAAGAGTAAAATGGAAAAGGGAAAAATATTTTGTGTGGGAGGGATAAAAAATCTACAATTGGCCGGGTATTGGGAGAGTAAGTGGGGATTGAGGATGGAGGGGTAAAATTTGAGTGGATGAAATAGGAATGAGGAAAGAGCAAAAGGAGAAAGATTAGTATGTTAAAGCAGATGTAGAGAGAGAATGGAAAAAAACTAGAAGAGAGAAGAAAGGACAAATGGACAGCAGATGATGGAGAGTTAGCAGAAGACACGAAGAAACCAGAAGAAAGTGGCTGGAGCAATTGCAGCTGAAAAAAAATGCACAAAAGGTAGAAAAATATCTCTTTATTTTGAATTTTTTAATTGGAATATGTCAGCTCTGGTAAATGAGCATCATTAACGTCTGCGCTTTGTTTAGTACAAGAGCAAATTAATGTATAGTTTTATTTCTACAGTGTTGTACATTCCAAGTTTGGCTTTTGGGATTCCCAGTTTAATTATTGTCTTCCTGTTTCTAAATTGTGATTACTTGTTTGGTGATGGTCTATGTTCTGCATGTGTAACTGAGCTGAGGTGTTCTGTTTATATAATCCCTATTTGACATTGCCACTTGTTCTCTTTCCCCAGTAGGTCATGTATTCTTGTTCTCTGAAATGTATTGGTTTAATATTTGCAGTGTTGCCTTTTGATTGGTAGAGTATGGTGCTTTGTGAGTCCTGGTAGTGCTGTTAGGATACGGCGGGTTTGCTATGGGTTCTAAATGGGCAGTGTTTGTAGTAGTTCCTAATGTGTCTGGCAGTTGGCACTGGATTATAGTAATGTAGAAATCTTAGGGGCATGTTTACTAAAAACCGCTAATTTGCGCGCCGCAAAATAGCGCACTAAAAGCGGTACTTAAGAGCACTTAAATGGCCCGTAAATGTGCGGGTCACCACCGCACGCGTGCGCGTCACACGAACGCGCCCCGCACAAGTACGGGCCCGCAAATGTCCGATAGAGGCGTGGAAAGGCTAACGGAGGGCGGTGGAAGGCTCCGGAGGGGCGGAGAGACGGGGCTTATGGGCAGGGACGGGGAGGGGAGGCGCCCCGCACATTATCGGGGCTGAATTCGCAAGTAAAAAATAGCGCGAGTGAAACACTCGCGGTAGAGGCCATGTAAAGGGAAGGGAAACCATTTTCGTCAGCAATGTACACCTAAACCGGGGAAACCTTCAAAACGTGAGCAGTGTGATACATGTGCACAGCACAAAAGTGCAATTACAAATATCAAATGACCACCACAGAAATAGTACAAAGAGGAGGTCAGCTGGGGAACAGTGATAGTAAAGGGCAAAACCAAAAAACACACCCAGGAAAGCACCAAAAATATAAATGAATTATGGAAGGGTCTACGGAGCGGAGACCTTTCCCAACACACATTTCCTTGTTACGTACGTTCCCTGTGAGTGGTGTTTATGGTTGCCCATCAATAGCAAGGTTGCCCAGTTTGTTTATATATCAACCCCCTTCTGCGGTGGTCAGTTCCGGGGTTTAGTTGCACGTTTGTCACCAGACAGGGTGAATGAGCCCACAGTAAAAATGTGCAGAGCAGGGTTTGCGACTCCATCCTGCCAGGTTAACTATCTCCAGGGACTGCACTGTCTCAGTGGACACACTGTGGTGCAGCGGACAGAGCCAGTACCTCTAGGACCATAAGGCATAGGATCAAATCCCAGCTGGGGCTCATGCCAGCCCAGTTCCTATGTTTTACCCACCACTAAACAAAGATAGCACAGACACCCCTGTATTGCAGGGAACATAAGCATGGTGCAAACACCCATATTTTGCCCTACCCCGCACACACACCCCATAACAATGGGCATTACCCACAGCCCAGTCCCCCACATCCGGTCCCGGAGTGCCACAATGCAATCAGGGCATATGCATTCCCTGAGAGTAGGAATGCCATCATGTTGGCGGACGAGTACAGGTGGTGGAGGGGGCAGTGGCTGCTAGCCACAGAAGACAGTGGCCTAGCCATGTGCAGGCTGGCACCGTCCACTGCAACAGACAGGCCCTGTCGGATGTACAGTCATGGACTGCCCAGGGAATCAAGCACATCTGTGGCAACACAGTGGCGCACTGCACACATACAGTGTGTGCAAGAACAGAAGGTCACAGGTTCAAAGCCCTGCCAATCCTGTCCACATATCTTTACCCACAACTAATCCGTGATAGTAAGGACAAACCATTATTGCTGGGGGACATACGCATTGCTCATACGCCAATTTTACACCCCACTGATCACAGACACCATGATGAGGGGCATTACCTAGAGCAGAGTCTCACAAATGCAGTCCCAGAGGACCACACACCATTCAGGTTCAATGCTGCCGCCCATACAAATGCCAGTGCTGTATATCTCTGCACCACCCCCATGGCATGTAGATGTAGCTAATGCATATTCATGAGGGACAGCAGGAAAACGCGAACAGTGTGTTGCAACCCTGGGCTGGATTTGGGAACCTCAGACGTAAAGCAGCAGCCAACAGGGGCAGACACACCCACACCCACACCCACACCCACAGGCCCCAATGGCCAATGCCCCTGGAGAGGCAGGACATCGGGCCTTGTGTGCATCTCACAATACTAGCATGTGAATACCTTAGCAATGTCACTCTACACCTGGGTATACGGTACACAGCTTCCAAACACTTGCTCTGAGTACTGGCAGATAGATATCCCTACGTCACGCACATTCTGCTCCTTGAGCTCCATCATGACAATCTGTCTGTTGACTGCAGTGGGTGCATCAGGTCTGGTCTCTGACAGCGTTTACCACCCTGGGGAGTGACTCAAAACAGTATTGCTACCATATCCATGCCTGTACTGTGCCCAGGACTGGTGTGGTGGCTAATGCTGACAAACGCCTCTACAGTAGCACAATGCTGGCATACGTGTGGGAGTGTGTGTCTGTCTATACAGTGTGTGTTGGCTGCAAACACCTTCCACAGCCCACACTGCCAGCACTGTTGCCAGTATTGGCCTGCCAATGTGCATAATGAGCAGCAAGGTACCATGGGTATAGCTCTGACAGGGCGGGTTGGCCAGGATGCATCTGCACAGGGCAGAGGGCACTGACTGGGATAGTGTAGTGGTTGCCCACCACCTACACATACATGGTGGCCTCTGTATGTGCTGCTGGGGTTGCACTCCACCCTGACTGTGCAGTGAAGACAACATGGCTAGGCACCCCCATAGTGAATGATAGTATGTCTCCCATGTGATATATATGGGTTTTGTGTCGGGGCCCAGTCAATGACTTAACTGCTGGTGTGCACTGCCATCCCAGTTCTGGGTGCATGCATTTCCAACAGGACTAACTAGCAGACATATGTCAGCTGGTGTGTGTCCTGATGGAGCGCCGTGCAGTGGCTGATGGCTTGCTGTAGGTGAAGATCAGATAGTGGTGGGGTGCAACTTAGCATATCAAGGCCTATTGTCTGTCAGATATTGTGTTATGGATGTGTATGGAGTTGCTGTGACAGCGCTGTAGGGTGTCTCTCCCACAGCAGGACTGGGGTTGATGGTCCACCCTACTGCTACCATTGCAGGGAGGTAGCATGATGATAAGAGACCCTGCTTTCCAACCTGAGGGGGAGAAATGGTGGTAAAGAGCCCACTTAGGTCTCACATAAGGGGTGCCCCTGACTCTGCCCGACAGAGATATCCAAGGTGTCTCTGCAGAAACAACCTATCTCACAGAGTAATAGTGCTGTGAAGCTCTGGAATGGCCTCATTCTGCCATGGAGGTTGTGGTGGACCTGGTCCTGTGTGCCTCCACGCACACTCAGGGTGAGCACAGTCCCCGCACAATGTGACGGTGTGTAGCTACTTTGTGCCAGTACAACACCCACTCAGTACACCCTACCAGGCCGAGGTGCTGTGTGGGTGCACATGGACACTCCCTCCTACCAAGCTGTGGAGATGCCGGGGTGCATTCCCGATCCTGTGTCTATCTGTGGACAGTTGATTTGCATGTGCAGTGCATCATGGGTATGGGTGGACTAACCCTATCCTGGCTACCACAACAGACTGTCTGTGTGGTGACATGCAGGCTCTCTGCAGCCAGCCAGGGGCTTGCTGGCAGCTATAGAGCTGTAGGCCAATGGGTACCTCATTGCCTGTGAAGTCAGAGGTCATGGGTTCAAACCCACAGTGGTGTAATTTTGTAGGGCGGTGCATAGGTATTTAACATGTAATGTGCAGATGTTGCTGGCAGCAAATCAACCCACAGCGTACTATACCCACATGGTGCCCTTGAGTGTGGTTGATAGGGCACACAATAGGCCATCTTTTAGTTTAGGTCCATATGAGGTGCACTAGTCTCTATCCGGAGACACAACATATATGGTGCCCTATAGGGGACATGCAAGGGTGCCTTGGCGGACAGTGCACTCTAACATGTGCCTCATGAGCTGCCTCATGTCAACATGATGTGCGAGTGCGTTTGGTAGCTGTGCTAAATAAAGGAAAACTAAAAGCCACCCTACAGCACTACTCACCAAAAACATACTGCCTCAGCCAGCCCTGTGCACTGAGCACTGTGAGGGATCGAACCCCTGATCCGTGCACCATTGGTCAGTGTACCCACCATTGTGCTGTGTCCCTGTTACTGTGCTGACACATCAGTACGCCGCCTCATGGCCATCTGCGCGCGGCCCTAAGCTGCTCACAATGAACAGTTTGCCGCACACTGCCGCCAAAAAAAACAGTGCGCCGCTTCATGCCGCCAAGAATGAATAGTGCGCCGCCTGCTGCTGCTCAAAATTAACACTGCTCCGCCCTATGCCGTGCAAAAGTAAGATGCCCCCTAAAACACTTCTACCTATTAAAGGTGATGCCTCAGTCAGGCGTTTACGTTGTGCACAAAGGGGGTTTGAACACATGGCCCCTGCACCATTGGTCGGTGTCCCCACCATTGTACCACAGCTCTGTTGATATTGTGGTAGGCGACGGCCTATGATCCATGCTAATTGAACTAAGCAGACAGGCCTAAGCAGCTTGACCTGTAACTGAAGCCTGTAGTTAGGCCCAGAGGAATGAAAACCCCCCTGAATGATGACACCATAGAATTGAAACTTAACTCAGTTTAACTGAACATAGCTAAGCAGAAACGAAACTTAGAAAATATAGAAAAACAAGTTTAATTGGTACTGATAAGGTGTGCTATGCTTCTATGGAATTAATTAACTCTGCAAAAAGCAAGGTTACAGTGCCCTGCTTCCCATATGTTTTAACAAGCTAAGCGACCTTGGAGGAGAGATGTAACAAGTTAGAGACACTGACCATTGTAATTGGGACTAGAAGGGGGGCAACCAGGTGCTGAGCCCAGACCAGGGTCCCGATTGGGTAGCCATATCAGTACCGGGACCAATAGATGGGTGAGAGGGGTTACTGGGACCAATGAAAGGTTTGCCTATGTCTAGAATGGAGAAGAATGCTATAAAAGTTGTTGTGTTGCTAGAAACCATTGCGCAGCCATTTTGAAATTGCTTATTGCTTGAGCCATGTGCACATTAAACTGGCTTGGATCCTTGAAACGACTCCTGGTTTTATTTATTGCATGTTTATCTGCTGCTACATTTTGTGTGTGTCCAACAGCGCGCCACGTGGCCTTCCGGGCCGCAAATGTGGATCCCGGCCATTAGCGCCTGGCGCACCAGTCAGGTCGCGTTCGACCCCATGTTTTATTTCCACGGCCTGAACCCCACACTCCGTATATGGCACAGGCACACCAACGCGGCCCCGCACAATCTCAGGGTGCACTAAACATACTCCCATTGGTGCCATGTGTGACTGCTGAGATCAATGCACATACATATCTCCAACACCCTAACCCTTGGGTTTGCAAGTTGCGTGCATTTCCAATGTATAACATAACATCCACGCAGCCATGAGGAACGCATAGCAACACAATGTCTGGAGCGCAGCCATGCGGAGTGCATGTGCGCGAGCCTCAATGCGCAAATGCGGAGGTTGCGTCGTCAGCGTCGTCACGTCCAGAAGGGCAGAAAACAAAATGGCTGCCAGAATGCGCAAACCTGCATTCAGCCACTGCGAACTTTGCCACCTGGCCGCATTGGTTGGGCCAAAGATGGAGAAGCTGTTCCCAGGGGCCGCCAGGGGAAAAGGCACAGAAAAGGTCCAGAGGGCCTGGGAGAGAATCAAAAGGCGTTTCAATCGTGTGGCAGACAACCAAAGGGAGGTGAGTGCATTGCCACAGGTCATAATTACCATAGACACAGACAGGGTTGTTTGCAGCTGTCAATGGTGCTGTGTGTAGGTATTCCAGATCAGTAAAGTGTAGCTGGGGGACCCACATGCCAAGGTCTATATGTAATGAAAACAACTAAACCTTCTAAATTGAGCCACCAAACCTTCTAAATTGAAACCACCAAACATTCAAAAGAAAGGTCTATATGTAGCACATATGAGTGTTTTGCCATCTACCCAGGTGTTTAGGGACGTAGTCACAAAGGGCATGATGCCATCCTGGAGTCCTTGCTGCTGCTGTGCTACAAAACACTGTAACACACCTAGCCCATAGATCTGCCTGGGATGGGTCCAGAGACATCATGTGCAACTGGCCGTGTCCTGCATCCTCAGGGCTGCACACATTGGCCACCCTCAGGGGTTGTGAAACGTGCATCACATGGTCTGGCAGCCACCCTGGAGCTATGGGGTGTGTGCCAATGTTGGTCAGGGCAAAACCCCTATCACCAGGACCCTTGAGAGCCCATCAGAGTGGGTCCACCATCACCCTGCAGATATGGGGATGTCTACTAATGTTGTTTAACCCATCATCCCTGTCCCCAGGAGTACAGAGAACCCTTCAAAGTACACTCTCACCCACCCTGGAGATATGGGGATGTCTACTAATGTTGTTTAACCCATCATCCCTGTCCCCAGGGGTACAGAGAAGCCTTCAAAGTGGGCCCTCTGTCATCCTGGAGATATGGGGATGTCTACTAATGTTGTTTAACCCATCATACCCTTCAAAGTACACTCTCACCCACCCTGGAGATATGGGGATGTCTACTAATGTTGTTTAACCCATCATCCCTGTCCCCAGGAGTACAGAGAAGCCTTCAAAGTGGGCCCTCTGTCATCCTGGAGATATGGGGATGTCTACTAATGTTGTTTAACCCATCATCCCTGTCCCCAGGAGTACAGAGAACCCTTCAAAGTACACTCCCACCCACCCTGGAGTTATGGGGATGTCTACTAATGTTGTTTAACCCATCATCCCTGTCCCCAGGAGTACAGAGAAGCCTTCAAAGTGGGCCCTCTGTCATCCTGGAGATATGGGGATGTCTACTAATGTTGTTTAACCCATCATCCCTATCCCCAGGAGTACAGAGAAGCCTTCAAAGTGGGCCCTCTGTCATCCTGGAGATATGGGGATGTCTACTAATGTTGTTTAACCCATCATCCCTATCCCCAGGAGTACAGAGAAGCCTTCAAAGTGGGCCCTCTGTCATCCTGGAGATATGGGGATGTCTACTAATGTTGTTTAACCCATCATCCCTCTCCCCAGGTGTACAGAGAAGCCTTCAAAGTCCTCACTCTCACACCCTGGAGATATGGGGATGTCTACTAATGTTGTTTAACCCATCATCCCTGTCCCCAGGGGTACAGAGAACCCTTCAAAGTACACTCTCACCCACCCTGGAGATATGGGGATGTCTACTAATGTTGTTTAACCCATCATACCTGTCCCCAGGGGTACAGAGAGGCCTTCAAAGTGGGCCCTCTGTCATCCTGGAGATATGGGGATGTCTACTAATGTTGTTTAACCCATCATCCCTGTCCCCAGGAGTACAGAGAACCCTTCAAAGTACACTCTCACCCACCCTGGAGATATGGGGATGTCTACTAATGTTGTTTAACCCATCATCCCTGTCCCCAGGAGTACAGAGAACCCTTCAAAGTGGGCCCTCTGTCATCCTGGAGATATGGGGATGTCTACTAATGTTTAACCCATCATCCCTGTCCCCAGGGGTACAGAGAAGCCTTCAAAGTACACTCTCACCCACCCTGGAGATATGGGGATGTCTACTAATGTTGTTTAACCCATCATCCCTGTCCCCAGGGGTACAGAGAAGCCTTCAAAGTACACTCTCACCCACCCTGGAGATATGGGGATGTCTACTAATGTTGTTTAACCCATCATCCCTGTCCCAGGAGTACAGAGAACCCTTCAAAGTGGGCCCTCTGTCATCCTGGAGATATGGGGATGTCTACTTTTGTTTAACCCATCATCCCTGTCCCCAGGGGTACAGAGAACCCTTCAAAGTACACTCTCCACCCTGGAGTTATGGGGATGTCTACTAATGTTGTTTAACCCATCATCCCTGTCCCCAGGGGTACACAGAACCCTTCAAAGTGGGCCCTCTGTCATCCTGGAGATATGGGGATGTCTACTAATGTTGTTTAACCCATCATCCCTGTCCCCAGGGGTTCAGAGAAACCTTCAAAGTACACTCTCACCCACCCTGGAGATATGGGGATGTCTACTAATGTTGTTTAACCCATCATCCCTGTCCCCAGGAGTACAGAGAACCCTTCAAAGTGGGCCCTCTGTCATCCTGGAGATATGGGGATGTCTACTAATGTTGTTTAACCCATCATCCCTGTCCCCAGGGGTACAGAAAAGCCTTCAAAGTACACTCTCACCCACCCTGGAGATATGGGGATGTCTACTAATGTTGTTTAACCCATCATCCCTGTCCCCAGGGGTTCAGAGAAGCCTTCAAAGTACACTCTCACCCACCCTGGAGATATGGGGATGTCTACTAATGTTGTTTAAACCATCATCCCTGTCCCCAGGAGTACAGAGAACCCTTCAAAGTGGGCCCTCTGTCATCCTGGAGATATGGGGATGTCTACTAATGTTGTTTAACCCATCATCCCTGTCCCCAGGGGTACAGAGAAGCCTTCAAAGTACACTCTCACCCACCCTGGAGATATGGGGATGTCTACTAATGTTGTTTAAAACATCATCCCGGGCCCCAGGTGTACAGAGAAGCCTTCAAAGTCCTCTCTCACACACCCTGGAGATATGGGGATGTCTACTAATGTTGTTTAAACCCATCATCCTGTCCCCAGGAGTACAGAGAACCCTTCAAAGTGGGCCCTCTGTCATCCTGGAGATATGGGGATGTCTACTAATGTTGTTTAACCCATCATCCCTGTCCCCAGGGGTACAGAGAACCCTTCAAAGTACACTCTCACCCACCCTGGAGTTATGGGGATGTCTACTAATGTTGTTTAACCCATCATCCCTGTCCCCAGGGGTACACAGAACCCTTCAAAGTGGGCCCTCTGTCATCCTGGAGATATGGGGATGTCTACTAATGTTGTTTAACCCATCATCCCTGTCCCCAGGGGTTCAGAGAAGCCTTCAAAGTACACTCTCACCCACCCTGGAGATATGGGGATGTTACTAATGTTGTTTAACCCATCATCCCTGTCCCCAGGAGTACAGAGAACCCTTCAAAGTGGGCCCTCTGTCATCCTGGAGATATGGGGATGTCTACTAATGTTGTTTAACCCATCATCCCTGTCCCCAGGGGTACAGAGAAGCCTTCAAAGTACACTCTCACCCACCCTGGAGATATGGGGATGTCTACTAATGTTGTTTAACCCATCATCCCTGTCCCCAGGGGTACAGAGAAGCCTTCAAAGTACACTCTCACCCACCCTGGAGATATGGGGATGTCTACTAATGTTGTTTAACCCATCATCCCTGTCCCCAGGAGTACAGAGAACCCTTCAAAGTGGGCCCTCTGTCATCCTGGAGATATGGGGATGTCTACTAATGTTGTTTAACCCATCATCCCTGTCCCCAGGGGTACAGAGAACCCTTCAAAGTACACTCTCACCCAACCTGGAGTTATGGGGATGTCTACTAATGTTGTTTAACCCATCATCCCTGTCCCCAGGGGTACACAGAACCCTTCAAAGTGGGCCCTCTGTCATCCTGGAGATATGGGGATGTCTACTAATGTTGTTTAACCCATCATCCCTGTCCCCAGGGGTACAGAGAACCCTTCAAAGTACACTCTCACCCACCCTGGAGTTATGGGGATGTCTACTAATGTTGTTTAACCCATCATCCCTGTCCCCAGGGGTACAGAGAACCCTTCAAAGTACACTCTCACCCACCCTGGAGATATGGGGATGTCTACTAATGTTGTTTAACCCATCATCCCTGTCCCCAGGAGTACAGAGAACCCTTCAAAGTACACTCTCACCCACCCTGGAGATATGGGGATGTCTACTAATGTTGTTTAACCCATCATCCCTGTCCCCAGGAGTACAGAGAAGCCTTCAAAGTGGGCCCTCTGTCATCCTGGAGATATGGGGATGTCTACTAATGTTGTTTAAACCCATCATCCCTATCCCCAGGAGTACAGAGAAGCCTTCAAAGTGGGCCCTCTGTCATCCTGGAGATATGGGGATGTCTACGAATGTTGTTTAACCCATCATCCCTATCCCCAGGAGTACAGAGAAAGCTTCAAAGTGGGCCCTCTGTCATCCTGGAGATATGGGGATGTCTACTATGTTGTTTAACCCATCATCCCTGTCCCCAGGTGTACAGAGAAGCCTTCAAAGTTCTCACTCAGTCATCCTGGAGATATGGGGATGTCTACTAATGTTGTTTAACCCATCATCCCTATCCCCAGGAGTACAGAGAAGCCTTCAAAGTGGGCCCTCTGTCATCCTGGAGATATGGGGATGTCTACTAATGTTGTTTAACCCATCATCCCTATCCCCAGGGGTACAGAGAACCCTTCAAAGTGGGCCCTCTATCACCCTGTCGATATGGGGCTGTTTGCCAATGTGGTTTAAACCATCCCCCCTATCACCAGGTGTACACGGAGCCAAGCTGGGTCGGGCAGCAAGCACCATGGGGATATGGTGCAGTATGCCTATGCTGTTGGAACCTGTCCCTCCATCACCAGGGGACCTAATAGCTGCCTAATCATTCCTGGGCAACACCCTGTTCTCAGTTTGTATCTTGCTGATGTGGTGCTGTAGGACACACCAGACCTAGGGGGGTGGGAAAGCAGACTGTGACGGAGGGTATGTCAGTCGGATATGTTTCTAGGCTATGGTGGGTAGGTTGCACATCTCACACAGTCCTTGGGGTGCACGACAGTCGGCCTGTGAGAACGACAGCTGACGAGCACTCACATAGTGATGATCTCACACCTCCCACAGCCATTTCCATTCATGTGGAGACACACACAGGGGTGCAATATTTGATCAGGCGCAGTCCAACAGGTATCCCATCCATACCGACTCTGAATCGCACTGCACTGTGTTGACCAGGGAACCATGGATGGTCAAATAACACCTCCACAGGGCCCACACACAATGGGATCATCTCCCATGCTCGCACAACTAGGGTGCCCCACCAGTGGGGACCATGGTCCACACCTCCATGTCCAACACATACATACATACCTGTATCAGCTGATAACCCTGAAAATAAGGGATTTGTCAACACATACACAACATTGCCCCCTGGGTATTTGAAACCCTCGCACACCTGCCCTGTCCCTCTCACACTCTCCAACCCCATTTACCCCACCCCTTTGTGTCCCTCTCTCCCCCTCCATGGAAAACATGACGTGCCTCGGGTGATGATTTGGGGTGGGGAAGCCTGTAGGTGCTGGGCAATGCTGCTGGCTGGAGTCCCATATGATGATGCCTGCAGACCCCCGACAGGCTCCGTCTGTCCCGCCCTCACACATAGGCAGGCCTATGCACACATTTCCCAGGGATCACCTGTCACAAGTGGTGTGACTGACTGTGCAGGAAATACAGAACACACAGCAGGGCACAGGGAGCAGGGTGACAGTGGCCAACCATGAATATGGGTATGTTAACTATCCACCTGTGCAGAAGGGTAGGTAATGACCCCAAACAATGTTTGTTTATCAACAGGTGGAGGATCTGAGGAAGAAGGCGCGTGAACTACGGCAGTTCCATGGAGACTTCCTGGCGCGCTATAGCAGGGGGTCACAGACACCCAATGATGGTGAGACTGGACAGGCATGACTCTCAGTTTATAATGTCACATTGGCCCACCAACGTGTGTGTTTAATGCATCTGTAGATGTGTAACGTAACACTCATGTACGTTTTGATATGTCTGTTAAACTTTCACGGGGGGAGAGGAAAGCAGCGGCGAGGGCCACACATCGGCCTACTCACTCCGGCGGCCCACCACCCACCGTGATTGGGAGGTGGAGGTGGTGGGGGTGGAAAGCGATAGGGAGGTGTATTTGGGATCCCTGATCGAGCTGGCGTTGGAGGAGAGGGAGTTGTAGCCGCTGTGGGGGGTGGGGGGGGTGGAGGAGAGGGAGGAGGAGCAATGGACGGTGGTGGGGGGGGCTGACGAGACGGGAGAGGCGGCGAGGCCCCCACAGGCACCCCCAGTGGGTGATGCTGCTGGCCGGAGGGCGGCTGCGGGTGCGGGGGGCAATGTGCACCCTGTGTGTGGGGGGGTGCTGGGTTGGGCAGAGAGGGTGGCTGAGAGTGTTTTGGGGAGAGGGACAGGGTTGGGGGGGGTGCGGGGGAACACAGCACAGCACAGGCTACGTGGGCCACCGTAAGACACTGCAGGTGGAAGCTGGGGATAGGCGTCGTCGCAAAAACATGTCATCCACGGCCCACGGCATATTGCATGCACATGCCAGCACACAGACACACGGGCACCATTGCCTATGTGCGGGCAGGTGCAAGCATGATGTGCTGGGGGCAATTGATGAACTGCTGCGCGACGTACGCCTAGTCTTTCATGCACTGCAGGGTCTGACGGGGGCCTGTCCGGCAGGTGTCCGCCGATGTTGCGCAGCTGCAATGTCGGCGGGCATTCTGCCGAAGGGCGTCACAGGCACCTATGAGAAACCTGTGATGTGCACATGTGCCCTGTGCTGTGCTGTGTTCCACGCACAAAATGGGGATGTTTGTGTGGTGGCATGTTGCCAATGTTTAAATGTTCTATAATAAACAGTTGTTTTTGTTATGTGGAAACATGGTCATGTGTTCTTCCCTCAACCACCCACCATGGATGATGAATGCCTGGGATATGTCTGTGCATCTGGACAGGCTGTGGAGGCTGACATGGCTGGCAGGACATGGACTGCTTACACATGCCATCATGGGGAGTAAACGTGTGCAGGGGCTAAGGGCCAGGAAGCCGCAATGGGGATGTTGAAGTGTGAGGGGGATCCCAGAAACAGCCATGCTGTTGGGGTGGATTGGACTGCTAACAAATGTGTCAGCGGAGGGAGGAAGCCAACATAAGCATGCTACGCATGTCTGCCTGTGCACATGCATACCTTGGGGGGGGGGCCAGAAAGTTCCCACTGTTGTCTTTGATATAGGCTATGACCACAAAATATGGAAACCAGGTATGCTGGCAGAGGGGGGGAGGGGGGTGATGCCGCTGACGACAGACCATGAGGTACTGGGAAACAGTACACCTGAGACAACATGGGTCAGTGTGTGTGAGGAGGACCCCTACAGCCAAGGGGCTGTGATATGGACTGTGGAGGTGACACATAGCATGTCGTGCGTCTGTTCTGCAACACCTGGTGGAGCAGCTAATGCGACAGCAAGGGTCTGTGATCAGCGACACGACATGCATGTGGACACCACATAGGGGGACCAAAGGGACACAAATTGCAATGACACGTATCATGTATGTTGTTCAAAACATTTATTTACACACGTAGGAACCACGGCTGTGGCCTGCCCTTTCGGGCACGTCGCAAAACCCTACCCCCTTGTGCGCACCCTCCCCCTCATCTTGTGCTTGTGGAGGTGGTGGCGGTGGTGGTGGCGGTGGTTGGGCGAAATTGCAGTATGGCACGTATCCCCTCCAGGGCCACACACTTCTTTCAAGTGGCATGGTCCCTGGAGATCCTGCCGCAAGTGGCAAATCTCCAGCGTGTTGGCATCGATAGACTGGCGCAAAGCTGCCAATTCACGACAGATGCCTGTAGGGGGGAAGCAAGGGTGGTGGGTGGGATATACTCCCAAGAAACACACAACAAGATGACTCATATAACACATGATAGTCATTGTGAATGTACAAACTAGAGTATGCACGCGGATATGGTGATGAACACGCAATGTCAGAAAGGTATATGTCAATGCCACACACAGCACAGGGTTGATCTATGTGATGTGGCAGGCACACACAGGGATACACAGGTTGCCACAACAACCCCCACGTGCTGCAGATATTGGAATAGGCCTGTGGACACATAGCACACACATGTCCATTGTGCCGTGTGGCGGAGCGTGTTCGATGGACAGCAAACACACAGTGGATACGTCGTGATGCAGAGAGATAGGAATGTGCACAGCCAACCCATGTGGGACCACATTTGGTGAGGGGATACACACCGCGAATGGACAAGGGTACAGGTTGTAGCAGACAACATTGACTCTGAGCGGATGGGAGTTGGCGGCTAAGGCGGATCACCATCACGTTACATGGGCAGGGTCCACCCAATGCCACCATGTGTCTGACGGCAGAGGGGTCCACATACGACCCAGTGGTTAAGAGACCTGGGGTCAGATAACAGTGCACTGGTACACCTGGGTACAACATGTGGAGGCTTGGCCACCAACAGAGAATGGAGAAGGACCCAGATGGTGCAGTGCCGCACAGGGTGACACAAAGCAAATATGGCGAATACAGGGTCATGCTGATAGCATGCAAACAGCAGCCTTGTTGGTGAGTCCCTCGGGAGGAGTGAGTCAACAGAGATAGGGGGGGGCCCTCCCTTAATGTGTTTGTGTGCAGGTCAGGGTGGGGGCTCGGGAGTGCCACCTGTGAGCTGTCTTCAGTCCATCAGGACCCAGTCATGGGGCACCAGATAACCTGTGTGATCCGGGGGGTTCGTCACAAACCATGCATTGTGCACTCTCAGTGTCTACATTATACATGAGACGGGACATGTCTGGGAGCCCATGTCTGTATGTTCCCACAAGCCTAACGTAATTGTGGACATAATGCTGCCTCCAGGGACTGTAAGCCTCCCAAAACCATGGGTACAAGGATCTTTTAGACCGTGTTCCGTCTGTACTACTCGTGCTATATGTGTGTCTGATGTCATTCCAACTGAAAAATGTCAATGTGGTAGGAGTGGTCTACACCTGGTGATGCAGAAAGTAGGTGATGGGGGTTTCTGTGTGACGGTGCATGACATACACGGTAGTGTTTATTGACTTGTGGTTTGTAATGATTTTGAAACGTTTATATACCGCGCTATTGGTTATCAGTGCGGTTTACATA